>JAEANM010003221.1:0-22803 GCA_017656035.1 Myanophis thanlyinensis
TCAAAATTAAGATTTAAAACCTAATTTAAAATTTAAAAAATTTAAAATTTAAAATGTTAAAAATTTAAAACCAATTTTAAAAACCCCAACTAATTAGTATTAGGCCAGACCGGCCTGTTGGAACAGATAGGTTTTTAATGCGCACCGGAAGGTCCGCAGAAGGTCTTGCATCTGTAACAGGCAAAGAGAGCCAAAATCTCTTCCTGGCATAAAAACAAAAGGACAAAATATAGAAAGGATCACATCCCAGCTTCAATATGTCAATTGTGAAACTGGGGGGGTCATGACCTTTGCAGACATAAAATTGATTTTGTGGACCTGTTTTCCCTTATATCAACATAATGACATGCAGCAAGACATATGGCCAAATGCAAGTACTGGTGGAATTAATTATTCATTACACCAATTATCTGGAACCCATGATCTTTTCAGAGATTGCCATGCAGGATATACTGTATATATATATAGATGTCAGTCTGAGACGGTGGGAATCCTATCACCAGAACAGATTGGTATAGCACTCAGTATGACACAATCCTTCCCATCAATGAACAAGAACTGAGTCTAGGAGAACAAAGTCAAGAGATATAACACATTGGTGTGCATGGCCTACATCTCAACCACAGCCCATGCAATCACCAAGAGGTTCTGAAATTCAGATGCTTCGAAGGAGACTGCTTGACTGTGGGATAGACAGCATCATCACCAGATGGATTTGTAACTGGCTGACAAACTGTATTCAATAAGTAGTCCTTAATGGGTCTAAGTCTACATGGAGGGAAGTAAGCAATGGGATGCCACAAGGTTCTGTCTTAGGCCCGGTACTCTTCAATATCTTCATAAAGGACTCAGATGAGGGAATTGAAGGGGTACTCATCCAATTTGCAGATGATACTAAGCTGGCAGGAATAGCCAACACCCCAGAAAATAAGCTCAGGATCCAAAAAGATCTTGACAGATTTGAACAATGGTCTCTCTCCAACAAAGTGAAGTTTAATGTGGAAAAAAGCAATGTTTTACACCTAGGCAGGAAAAACTAAAGGTACAAGTACAGATTAGGCAAAACCTGGCTCAAAAACAGTAACTGTGAGAGGGACCTTGAAGTCCTAATGGATGATCATTTAAATACGAGTCAGCAGTTTGTGGCAGCAGCCAAAAAAGCTAATACACTGCTTGGTTGTATAAACAGAGGCATAAAATAAAAATCACGTGAGTATTACTACTGCTTTACATAGCCTTAGGAAGGTCACACCTGGAATGCTGCATCCAGTTTTGGTCACCACATTACAAAAAAGATGTTGAGACTTTGGAAAAAGTGCAAAGAAGAACAACCTGGAACCAAGGAGAACCTTCCTAACAGTGAGGACAATTAACCAGTGGAATAGCTTGCCTTCAGAAATTGTAGGTGCTGCCACACTGGAGGCTTCTAAGAAGAGACTGGACAGTCACTTGTCTGAAATGGATCTCCTGGTTGAGCAGAAGGCTGGACTAAAAGGTCTCCAAGGTCACTTCCAGATCTATTCTGACTGAATTATGAAGTGTATGCATGGTGCATAAGATATACCCAAAGCACAAGCTAGAAAACGATCAGTCTGTGTCCTACAAACCAGAAGACAAAGCAAACAGGTACCTTATTTCATCATTAGCCAATGGATAAGCATGTGCATTAAACTGGCCAGCAGCAATTTCCCAAAGCACAACCAACTCATTGAAATGGATTGCCACATCAGCAGCCCTAGGATCAGGGGTCCCACTGATGGAAATCTATAATATAGTCACATGGGTAACTTACTCCTTCCATGTTTGTCAGCTACTACAAGATAAACTAGTACGTCTCATCAGTTGAAGGTTTGGGCTGGATAACCTCCCTCTAGAAACTTGATTAGCTAAATAAGAAAAGTTTCAGGGATACCATATGACCTAGATGTATATTTTTATTAATAGCTACAAAATAAATAACTATGTAGAGAAGATGTACCAACTCTAAAGCAGAGGGTGTGTCAAATTTTTCAGCTTTCAATTTCCAAACATTAGGGGTGCTCAAAAGTGGTGACATGTCTTGGGGATTGTAAAGTTACTTTGGTTACTTTAATATAATTTAGATGTGCTTGGTAAGTAACTATATCAATATCATAACTTTTTAACATAACTAAATGTTTGTTTCATTTAGGTGCATGTCAGTTTATTTTGAAGACTTTTAAAATGTTTTTTCAAATAAATTGCTAGTTAGCTGTTCTTTTTCCTGTGTTCAAGGAAATCTTCTCAGTGTTTATATGACATTTCTACCCAGCTTTTAATTTCTGCCTTCTTAGTTTTAGCCCTTAAAATTGCAGAGTTCTATAAAGAATTTCCAGTTCTCATCCTAATGAAAGTTGTTCAATCTTCTATTGACCAAGAATGGTAGCTGGACTAACCATGAAGTATCCTTCTCATCACTGGGACTTGTATTTAACAATCTTATTACCCAGTGAAGGTTTAAGAGCATGGAGAAGATATAAAAGGCATAGAGAATGGCCTTAAAGAACAGGTGGAAGCAGCTATTGCCAGTTAGATAAGTGGAGCCCAAGGCAAGAAAAAGAAAATGCTTCCAACAAGCTCTTCACTAGTTCACACAAAATAAATTGAAGGAGGGGGAGCAGATTCAATTTCACAAGAATGTGTTACTATAGCTGTTATAATAAAAGTACTACAGTCCTGACCTGTGTGCCATTTGTTTCTTAGTCTGTTCTACCTTATAAGGATGATATCAGAGCTGAGATTTGGACTCATTCCTATCCATTCTAACTGGGTACTGGCTCTTCATGGACAGGTTTTCCTTTTCTATTTAAACCCCATCTTCCTGAACTTTGACCAACTCCTAATATCATAACATATTTTATTATGTTGTATGTCGCCCTCAGACTTGACTTGATCTCTTGCCAGTGGCTTCTTCTAAAGTTATTGGCTTTAGGTTCATTCAATGCAACTTACAAGGTTGCCCTGACAGAGTTCTGGCTGATCAGTTTCCAAAGAACAGGGAACTTAAGAATGATGTAGTTTTGAATGAAGAGCTAGAGGAGCATGAAGATGTTTCTAAAAACCTTATTAGATGAGATCAAGCAAGACAGTGAAAAAGTGAGCCATCCACCCAACTTATGAGGCATTTCAACTCTTAGATTAGGACTGGGCAGACCACTGGGCAAATCTGCATTCAGTCAAGTGGATCATTGGATGATTTAGGCCAGAGGTGGGGAACTAAGGCTTCTTTATTACTTGTAGACTTCAACATGGCTGGCTCAGAAATTCTGGGAGTTGAAGTCCACAAACCATAAAAGGGCCATAATTCCCCACTCCTGATTTAATCCAATCAGTATCACCCAGTTTTATTCCAGACTGGTTTCAAAGGAAACTCATATAATGGAACCTCAAAATCCTGGAGAAAGTTGAATATAAAACCAAAAGAAATAAATAGATAAAATATATTCTTCAGATTGGAAGGTGAATTCTTGTGTTATAAAATATTTCATTCAAGAAGAAAATTAAAAAGTATTAAATACTTAATACTTAAAAAGTCATCCTGGTTACACAACTGCCTTGTTTCATTGGAAATGTCCTTATGACCAGAAATAGCATGATGAATCCAGAATTTCTGGTTAAAATAAATGAAGATTGATCAAACTCAAATAATTTCTTTCCTATACTGCCTTTGCAGAAAACTAGAACTCACCACAACAATTGAGAAATATTTTTTGCTTAAAAAATGAAATTGCTAAATTGGCTTAGCTCTTTAATCCCATACAAGTGTACACTTCAGACTATAAAGACCGGATTAAGGTAAGGCATACAGAAGGACACAATTGCCGAGTTCAGATTACAACTTTGTCCCCATGTAATATCTGAATCTATTACAGTCAAGTATAATTTTCATCTAGAAGCTATTATTAATTCAGAATATAAATGAGATTTATTATTCAGACAGCATTCTTGTGGGCACAGTGCTAGCCCCTTATTCTTGATTAAATTATGTTAGAAATTCGGTGATCATGAAATTATGAGCTACCAATTTAGCTATTTGTAGAACAGCGCTGAGAAACCTCCGGCCCAGGGCCTAATGGTGGTTCACCAAGTCAACTCATTTGATCTTCGGGCCTCGATACAAATTCCTCCCCCCAAAATCCATCTCTTCCTTCATCTGCAGCCAAGTGCAAGTCTCTCATGTTTGCAAAAGTGGCTCTTTTTGGAGGGGGGGGGAGCAATAGCTTTCCCAAATTCAGCACAGGCAAGAACTTCAAGAGCAATGCTTGCAGTTAACCCAACTGGAACACCTGCAAATATACATAACCCCGCATTTCCCTTCTGGGAAGTTAAAAAGCAGTTCTTTTAGGCAGTTTTGCAGGAGTGACTGAACGGGTGGTTTTATATGGAGCAAGCTATTGTGTGCTTTTCCATAGCTGGAGTACAAGTATGTATAACCCTGTGCACTGGCATCTTTCCTGCAGAAGATGGTGAGAGGCCATCAATCCTCATCTTCTCTTGCATGAGAATACAAGTAACATTTCCTTTCTGAATAACATTTCATTTATATTATTTGATATCATCTTGTGCGCTAACTGCACCCCTTCCCGGACTGTTAGACCTTGCTCATGGTGACTCACATTAGCTACTTCCTGTTTGTCTTACTATGCCATGCTGTATGGGCTGCTTTTGAAGAACATTTGGAAGCTGCAGCTGGTCCAAAAATGGATTGGCACCAGTAATTTTACGCTTATATAGGCTCTGTCCATGGCACTGGCTCCCTAGTGGGTTTCTGGGTGCTGATTCCTACATGGCATAGGGCCAGGCTATTTGCAGGACCGCCTGTCTCCCAGTATGTCTGCTCATCCACCAAATCTAGGGGTGTGTGCGCTCTAGGGCTCTTCTGTTGCACAACGTCATCTTATTAGTTCCAAGTGGTGCCTTCTCTAGGGCAGCAATCAGTCTGTGGAACAGCAGCCCTCCAGAGATTAGGGTAGCCCGGACACTACAACTTTTGTAAAGCATTACAGACCTGGCTGTCCCCCAGGCATTTGGGGGCCATGTAGTTACATGAGCTCTACTGGTTAATGGGATTAGTCTTTAGGAGCTGGATTGTGTTATGGCATTGGGGTTTTGTAAATCTTGTGCTGGTGGTTTTAACCCTTGTATACCACTCAATTGACACATTGGGGAGATGGGTGGGTCTAAAAACTTGTTCAAACAAACAAGCCTCCCTGTCAAGGGGATGGGGTTGAATCCAGCCAACATACCAGATTCAATTCCCTGTTGCTCTTTCTAGATTTTCCTATTGCCTTTTAGATTTTCCTGTAAAAAATTATTATTTTTTCTGAAACTCTTGGAAGGGTATTATTGTGATCCTAAACAATCTGACTCACTAACATTTGCTTGATCTCTGTTTGGCCGACTCATTTTATGATTTCTTATAAAAGTTATGCATGCTATTCTGGCATCCAGAACTAAATTTGCTTTTTAAAAAAAAAATAATCCATGGGTCTATTCTTGTTGCTTGATGGGACAGCTTCATTGGAACAACTCCCTCCCACAACCAATGCTGGGCAATACGACAATCCTTATACAAAATGAGTACAACTTTGAGAATGCTCTTGTGACAGCACTGCGGGTCATGAGAAAATGTTTAGGCCCTTTGCCGCTCCCAGATGCTCACCAATAAAGCTTATAAACAAGGGACCTATTCCACATCAAGATATATTCATCCGGGAAAACCAGGTGGATGACCATCAAGCAAATCCACAGATACAATAATTTGAGAGGCAAAAAAGGAGCACAAATATACTAAAGGAGGTGTGTTTTTTTAAGCTTTTTAATTTTGAAATTTGTGTAGCACCTTGTATCCTAATAAGGCAAAAGCAACCTATATGTAAAAGATTTCTGCTTTTACTCACAACGTGAACACTTTCTATGTATGGCTAAAAGAAATCTGAAGTGTTTCAGGTTGCAAATGAATGAAAAACCAACACACTACAACTACCAACACCCCACCCTAAAAAAATGTTTTCCTCCAGGAAGCCCTTTCAAAATATTCTGTACACTAATAACTGATGGAGAAGTTGGAAAGATGGGGGGTGGGGAAGAATCATTGTTGGATTTTCATTCCTTACATCATCCTCATGTGCTGCTTGTACACATTCTCATGTTCACATGTGAGTATATAAATAAGGAGTGCAAGGCTATCATTAGCCTTGTGAGGATCATCTGGATCAGACTAGTTATCTATTCTTTCCCCAAATATCCATCTCTCTTTTTCATAGTAAGAGTGAAGTATTAAAATGTAATATTGCAGGCTGACTCTGCCCACAGTCTGGAGTTCGATCCTGACCGGCTCCAGGTTGACTCAGCCTTCTATCCTTCCGAAGTTGGTAAAATGAGGGCTCAGATTGTTGGGGGTAATACGTCGACTCTGTATGCCACTTAGAGAGGGCTGTAAAAGCACTGTGAAGCAGTGTATAAGTGCTATTGCTATAAAGAAATATAAAACTACACTTCCGCATCCACCACAACTTTTCTCTCTCATCCTTCTTTTTTCCTCCCTGAGTCAAAGTAAGGCCTCCACCCAGAAACTATTCATTACTGCAGTTCAGGGAACTATGCGAATGTAAACCCACCCACCCCACACACACACCAGGAGATGTGTCAGGCTGCAACTAAGCAGGAAATACAATATGCCTACAATGTTCAGTCAGACAGAAATGAATGTGAGTCTTGGTATGTATCCCCCACCCCACTCCACTCCCATCTTATCAGCAGTATATAAACTCTCCCATTTTATAACAATAACAACACAGGCTTTTGTTGATTAAAGCAAAGCAGACATCGCCCCCATCTGGTCAGTTGGAGGAATGGTCTCTTGGAAAAAAGGCATATACAACACAGCTCTTTTTAAAAAGACTAGTACAATTTTAAGAAGATGAAGAAATGTACGCATACACACACCTCCCAATTGAGAATATGGATGGCAGGGAAAGACTTTTCATTGGAGGAAATGTTTAGTGCATCAGAACCCACTGGTGCTTAAATAGCTACACCTGGATTTGCACATCATGCCGAGCCATGTTTTCTAAGTCACAACAGAAGTCAGTTTTGTGTGTTTAGACCCAATGATAAAGCACAAGTCCTGACTTCGAAGCTACAGTAGCTGGATTAATACCCAAAATCAAACAAGTCACATTACAGCTTAGTGTGAAGCAGATAGTTGAGTGATTAGCATGACAAATGGATATGCTGAAAGAGGAATTACTTTTAGGTTCAGAAATGTTTACTAAGTTATAATGAATATAACAGAAATAATAGAATAACAAAGTTGGAAGAGACCTTGGATCAAATCAAATCAAATAAAATTTTATTTGTCACATACGCAGTCATACATGGTACGAAATGTAGTGAAATGCGTATGCGACCACTCAAGACCATAGATAGTAGAGCAAGAGGATAGTCTAGACAGAATAAGTTAACTTACGAATAAGTTAGGAGTGAGGTAGTTTATGGGGATTCTGTTTAGTCCTGGGTTGTTATGGTTTGTGATTTAGGGTCCATATTGCCTGTGAGAAGAAGCTTCTCCTTAGTCTTTCTGTGTTGACTTTCAGGGAGTGGAAGTGCTTTCCTGACCGCATCATAGTGAACAGTCCATTGTTGGGATGGCTGGGATCCTTCACTATCTTCCTGGCTGTAGTTCCGCATCATTTGTTGTAGATGGAGTGCAGTTCAGGGAGCTTGGTGCAGATGATGCGCTCTGCTATGCACACCACCCTCTGTAGAGCTTGCCTGTCCTACAAGGTGCTGTTTCCAAACCAGGTAGTGATGTTTCCCATCAGGATGCTTTCTACTGTGCAGGAGTAGAAGTTCCTGAACACACTGGGGGGCAGTCTGAAGTCTCTCAGATGTATGAGATGGTACAGGTGTTGCTGGGCCTTTCTCATCATAATGTTGATGTGTCGGGACCATTCAAGTTCTGTGAGATGTGAATGCCGAGGTATCTGAAGCAGTCCACTCTCTCCACTGGGCTCTTGTTGATGACAGGGGTCTGATATGTCCTTTTCTGCTTTGTGCTAAAGTCCACTATCAGTTCCTTTGTCTTGCTGACATTGAGAAGGAGGTTGTTTTTCTGACACTACTTCTCCAGATTTCTAATCTCATCTAGGTAGGCCATCTCATTGTTGTCGGAGATCAGGCCCATCACAATGGTGTCGTCAGCAAACTTGATGATGGTGGTGGAGTCTGTAGTGGCCGTGCAGTCATACATGTATAGGAAGTATAGCAAAGGGCTCAGAATGCAGCCCTGGTGGGCTCCAGTGTTGAAAGTGAGTGAGGTTGAGACAAGCCCATCCATCCTTACAGTCTGTGGTCTCCCAGTTAGAAAGTTGGAGATCCACTGATATAGGATATCTACCAGCCCAATCCTCTGCTCAAGCAGGTCACCATATATCATTTCAAATGGCTGTTGTTCAGTCTCTTCTTAAAGGCTTCCAGTGATAGCACACCCACAACTTCTGGAGGCAAGATGTTCCACCAGTTGACTGTTAATTGAGTATCTCCTCCCCCCCATCTTTTCCATTGGTCAGGATTTTTTTACAGTTTCCCCGCCTCCAAATCATTCAGGCGCCTGAAAAAGAAGACTGATTTTAAACAATTCACAGCTGGATAGTTCAGCATTTTCTCTAATCATGCTTACTTGTTTTTTTTTCTTTTCAGAACCACTTCTCCAATGTAGTGCTAGGGGTCCTCCAGGTGTTGCTGTGGTATGATTTCCAGGAACTCCAACGGAGAAGAATGATGAGGGATTCTGGGAGTTGTAGTTCAGTGCCAACTGGATGGCTCCCGGTTCTTCATCCCTGCCTTAATTATGTACTTTTGATCTTTGTGACTCTCCTGGTGGGGCTTCTCTACCTGCAGGCTTGTGGTGGAGGTAGACCAGAGGTGAAATTCAGCAGGTTCTAGCAAACCTAGTAGTAGTAAATTTTAAAACCGGTAAAAATTTTCTAAGCATTTCGGAGAACCAATTATTAGAAGAAATCTCCTTTTGTATTTTTCCACTTTACAGGGTTAATCCTGTAAGGAAGGCAGGAAAAAAACATTCTGGTGTTGTTTCTAGCCTAATCTTTATTGCCCTGCTTACAGAAACTGCCCACCCAGTCACATGACTCCCCCAGTCACACCCACAGAACCAGTAGTAAAAAAAATGAATTCCACCACTGAGGTAGACATTGCAGCAAACATGTATCAAAGCAAAGTGGCTAATTTGCAGAGGCAGAAGGTCTCACCTCAGGAAGGAGCTTTGTGGGGATGAAGCCCAGCAATACATTTCCATGAAGCAAAATGCCTCATTGAGGCAGATCGATTGTACTCTTCACAGAGTGTGAGTAAAGAGAGACTTTCAGTCTTATAGCCACGTCTCTCGTTCAGCTTTGCTTTCCTTCAGAGTCACAAGAAATGGGCTCCTTTCAGAAAGGTAGCTCAGAGAAGAAGAATATTTCTTCCCTTTTCTCACACACCAACTGCTTGTTGTTTATGAGATCCCCATCTGCTAGCTGAGATTATGCTTCTGCTTGTTTTTAAATTACACACTAAATAAAGGTATGCCTTGCATCTATAAACAACAGAATGTACATTTAATAGGTCGTGATTTATGCTTTCCTTCACCATATATCAGATTTATTTTTAAAATTATCAATTTTTTAAAAATAATGTGTAACAGCTCTTTGTTCTAGAAAAAAAATCCCTTAAGTAAAATTCTAGTACCTTCATGGCTATGGCCACACTGAATTTTGGGGCAATTTTATGAAGATGGTTTGCCACTTCCTGGTGGCTTCCTTCTAGTCCTCAGTTTCATTTGTAGGCCCATGTCAGATTAGTACTAGTAATTTAAGAGCATCTTAAGATCATTATGCCAGCATCACTAGTAAGATATAAAACCTGTTCTCTTAGCTATTATAAGAGATACAAGCATGATTAGGTGGCTCCCAAGGACATACGTCATTAATGGAGATTCTATCATGATGCTGTAAAGGCCACCATTTTTCATGCTAAACAACGCATTCATTAGAGAGCATCACTTTGATATGATGAGATTGTACCTGAAACATTTGAGTTGAAGAGGTGTACTCCTATACAGAATCTATAGCTGAATCAATAAACCACAAACTCCTTTCTCACTATCTTTCCTTCTCTGCTAACCTTATTTAAGATGAATTACATCTATGCCATCAGAGTCTATTGCATTCTGTTATTGTCCGCCCCCATATAATTTCAGGCCTACAATTTGACCTTTCTGAGAATATAGGAAGTTTGAGGGAAAAATGAATTGTTTTGATTATTCACTATGAAGAACATGTCTTGGAGATAAAGGGCAAGAATTCCACAGATTATATTGGCGTGGCCCCAACCAAGAAAAGATGGAAAGGCAGAAACAGTAATTGGACTTGGACATTTTCAAAGGGGTAAGAACTAAAGGATGAGGGAATGATTAAAAACGACAAAAACATAAATACCAGTAGCGTAGCATGTTTAAACCCAGAACAGATGGCAACTCCTAGCCACCTTGACTAAAGAAGAAAAAGAATATGCCAAGTTGATGTGGAGTAGAATCCAAATCTGGAGCAGACTTCTGCATCACTACACATCAGGGAATATATGCTTCTGTATGCGTCAGTCATTTGATAACAGTTGTATTTATACTTAAACCCTCTAGCTCACAGGTGTCAAACTCACGGCATCACATTGTCATCATGTGATATTTCATGATATTTTTCCTCTTCACAGAGCTGGGGTGGGCATGGCCTTCATGTGACACATCTGGCCTGCAAACCACCAGTTTGACACCTTGCTCTAGCTACTCCATTTTGTCAACTGAATGCTCTGCCTGTCTCCCAACAGGAAGTTGTGTCAACCAATCAGAATGCAGGATGAGTATCTCCACACAATGCGTAATGTCTATGGAGATTCTCAGTCAGCCAGGTCATGGTTGTCCCAAAGGTGCTTTTTCAAGAGGCAACTGGACTTTCTGGTTTTTCTTTGAAGGCATTTCACTTTTCATCCAAGAAGCTTCTTGGACAAGAAATGAAACGTCTTCAAAGAAAAACCAGAACGTCCACTTGCCTCTTGAAAAAGCACCTTTGGGACACCCAATGCATAATTGACCTTTGGGAGGTGTGCACCTCAGTCTATCTGCAACTATCTGTAATCTATACCCCCCCGTTGCAGCATAGGTATGCTTCAACACCTATGCGCAATTACAGATAAGTCTAAGTCAAGTTAAAGTTAGGTCACTTTTGTCCCCCTTATACTCAACCATGGCACAAACGTTATTAAGAATTTCTTTTAATTGCTAGGTCTTTATTGCATTGCTTTATTTCACCTTTAAGAGCTTAAAAGCATTCTTACGTAGTTGTTCCAATGCTAAAATAAAATAGCCCCTATTAAGTTTTGCCATTGGTATAATCTGAGGCCATTCACCAATGGGATCATCCAGTACCTATTGGATACAATGATCTAGTGCAGCCCTGGCCCTCCCCTCAATCATTGGACATGATCATCCAAGGCAGTTCTCCTTTGGCTGGCAGGAAAACCCAGCCATTCAAACCCTACTTTCTCCTGCCCCCACCTGGTGTCCAAGCTCAGAGATGTGGGTCAGTCTGAAAAGTACCGTAGTTTACCAAATTGACAGTGAGGATGCAGACTGACTAGTGAAGCAGGATGCGCTCTCTCTCTCTCTCTCTCAGTTTCTCTCCCTCATTTCATGGTGTGCCACTCCCTGTGCCCATCAGCTGTTATTTGAGACTCTTTTGGTACAGATGTAGTTCCATTCCAGAGTAGTACTATGCCCTTTGAATACTCTCATGTAAAACAGCTGAGCATAATTAAATCAAAGGTTAACAAATGGCTAAAAATGACATTGTGGCCATCTGTCAAACTTCTTCTCCTTCCTATCCCCACATTAAGGAGTCTGATTATGTGTTTTCCTTCCAGATGGTTATAGTTGATCAGAAAGGAGGATAACACAGCTAGGGGACTATGCTTATACACATTAAGTATATGAAGCATCATTTACTGGCATTATGCCATGAGCAGGTTAGGGATTAGGAGGGGAGGGGTAACAAATGTCATGCGGATATTGGGGGAAGCATTTAACTACACTGCAGAGAAGAACCCAGTACACAGAAGAGCAACAAATATGATTAGGGAACTGGAGGCTAAAATATATAAAGAATGGCTGCTGGAACTGGGTATGTCTAGTTTGATGAAAAGAAGGACTAGGGGTGACATGATAGCAGTGTTCCAATATCTAAGGAGCTGCCACAAAGAAGAGGGAGCTAACCTATTCTCCAAAGCACTTGAAAGCAGGACAAGAAGCAATGGATGGAAACTAATCAAGAACCTAGAACTAAGGAGACAGTTCCTGACAGTTAGAACAATTAATCAGTGGAATGACTTGCCTTCAGAAGTTGTAAATGCTCCAACCCCTGGAAGTTTTTAAGAAGAGGTTGGACAACCATTTGTATGAAACAGTATATGGTTTCCTGCCTGAGCTGGGACTTGGAATAGAAGACCTCTGTTATTCTGTATTCTATATAACCCAACCTTTTTTAGCTAATTCATGATCAATGTTTATACGTCCTGACCATGTACAGAATTTCAGTACAGAGTGTACAGTACAGACTTTTCTGCTCTGTGCTGCGTTATGGCAACTGGATTCATCCATACAGTGGATAGAAGGGAATCATGATTTGACACTGTCCTTGATCCTTAATATGTTCTTCAAGATGGGTGAAGATGTGTAACTTTTTTGTTGTCAAAATCAGAGTTGGCATGCTTAGGGCCTGCACTCCCAAAAAGCCGCTGGGATCTAGGCAGAAACTAAAATTCAATTAAACCAAAATAATAACAGAATAACACGCAGGTGGCATAATTACTCAGAACCCCAATTTATTTCATTAGCAAAAGGATTACTTTTAAAGAGATAGTAATTAAAACTAGACTACAGTACAATCCACTTGAGATCTTTTGGGGAAAATCTCCCCTTGCACTAGAATAGTTAAAGCAGTGTTTCTCAACCTTGGCGACTTTAAGATGTTTGGACTTCAGCTCCCAGAATTCCTGGCTGGGGAATTCTGGGAGTTGAAGTCCAAACATCTTAAAGTCGCCATGGTTGAGAAACACTGAGTTAAAGGAAGGCAGAGGGTCATGTTGTACATCTCATGTTTACAGATCCAAACGGTGCATTCCAAAATCGAAAAAGAAGTATAAGAGGGTTCCATCCTTATTTTTTGTTCTTTTTTCTTTACAAATAACGAGTGCTGTAAAACCAGGCAATGACGGCTGAAAAAAAGATGGTCTTTCTAGATCCTTCTCTATCCCTCGCTAACAAATGTTTGCCTGTTAACGCTGGGATAGGAGCAGCCCTCTTCTCTTCAGGAGAAAAGTCAGACCAGGATCCCCGCAATTGACCTTTCCAGCATTCCTGAAATTGCTTTAGTCAAGGCTTTCAGCGGAAATCCCCAAACAGCCCATTTAGCTGACATGAAGAGAGCTGCCCATGACACCCCAGGTTAAGATCCAGTTAGATTTTGCATACTGAGGTCATAAAACATTATCAGAGCTTATTGTTCTTAAAATGCCACCGGCAGTGATTTTCTTCTCTCTTCTGACCCAACAACTCAGACTGAAAGATGAAAGGGATGATTTGGCCTATTGCAAATATTTTTGACAGTCTTTTTTTACCTCCATGGTGTTTACCTGAACACCTTTAAGCATCTCTGTATTTGTGCACAATAAATATAAGTCAGGGTTACTCTATCTAAGTAATTGCCTGTTCACCCAGATTGACAGTCCCAAGTACATCTTCTGTCCAAGCTTTTGTTATTGGGATTTCCAATTGGGATTGGAATTAAAGTGTTCTGGTTGGGGAGCCTCCTTCTCAGTTGTTACATTTTTAAATCTCCCCTCCCAGGATCCCACCCAGATTAATAAATGAAAAAGACACACCCATGGATATGTTGGGAGGGTAGGATCAGAAAAACAGGTGGGAGAGAGTATTTTAAAAAAACCAATAGTACATGAATACACAATCATTCCAACTAAATCTAGGATTCTGTATACAGGCTCCCCTCACTTAATGACCAACAACTCAATTATTAAGAAAAGTGGTTACTGAATGAAACCATGACTATGCTCACAGTCTTACTTCAGCTCTTCTTTGCTTCACAGATCTGCAAAGATCTAGAGGCAAAGTAACTTTTTCATCACCACTGTAACTGGCAATGGTCATTATACGAGGCATACAGTAAAAGAGTTTCTATTAAAAATGGAAGGAACCAGATCATCTATTTACTATGGACATAATAACGTATACAGATTGATCCTGAGGCAGAACCCACACTTGAAAAAGGCAGGATCACTTGGTTAATGTGTTATCCAGAGATGAGATTCAACCAGTTCACACCTATTCGCTAGAACCAATTGTTAACTTTCTAAGCAATTCAGAGAACTGCTGGTTCAGCTGGTCATTAGAGAACCGGTTGTTAAATTATTTGAATCCCACCACTGGTGTTACCCCCCAGCTCCCACCCACCCACCCACCCTCCATAAATAACCACAGCATATTTACTTACAAAGCTAGAGAGAATGATTGTGAAGAAACCTATGGCAGTTCTTTGAACAGGTTAGAGAAGTGGGATAGAAGGGATATAAATAAATAAAATAAAAATAACCTAGTGTGAAAAGAGAGTAGATTTGATTTGGTTCACCTCTGATGATTTGGAAGTCAATCTGATTCATCTGTGACCATTTCAAAGACCACATTCTTTGATTTTGGTCCAAATTAAAAACTCATTTCAGGAAATCTAAAATCTTTACAATTATCCTTTCATTGCCAGTAAACCGAATAAGACAGTGAAGGAGCACCTGTCTTCAAACCAGGGTTTTACATCTGTTGGCACAGGTCCTTTCTGTTGAAATGAAACAATGTTTTCATTACACATTCCATGAGAGAGTCTATAGTTCCTACTAAATAATTCCAAAATGGTTCACTTACTCTTTTATTTCTGCATTTTAAGTGAAATTTGTATGAAAATTGCATACATCATCATAGTGACCCTAAGGGGGAAAACATTGAGAAAGATGTTCCCTAGAGATTTCTTCCTCTGATTTTTTAAGGGAATGTATACATATAAATAGTATATCCGTATTTAAAAAAAAAGCACTAGCATACAGCTAAGGAAAATACCATGGTTAGGGGAATAAAATGAATGAAATATTGCTTTCAGCAGGTCATTAATTTTGCTTTAATAATTGCTGTTGAAAGTGCAAACAAGACAACCAAAACTATTAGAGGACTCAAACTACCCTTGGGTGAAGAAAGGCTATAGACATTTAGATTCTTATGCTAAGAGCAAAAGTCAGAAATGGGAGGCATGATAAGTGATACATAAAATTACACATGGTATGGAAAATGTGGATAAAGTGCCTTTTTCCCCTCTCACAGAGCTACAACTGTTGGTTGTGTCTTTGTGTGACCCATTGATAGAGTCCAATGCTATTCAAATGAGATATTCTCTTCGGATGTCTCAGATAGCAAGCACACAGGATGTTTGTGCTTTCTTCTAACTGGCGAATGGTTACATGCATCATTGACATTTGTAGAAAATGGGGGGGGGGGACTTGCATTGCAGTGTTGCACTATTGCTTTTGTCAGTCAGATTCCCTTGCATCACTGCTATCCTGACCTCTGTGCTTCTTTCTGTCCTCCAAGATGACTGGATGGATGGATGGATTTATTTATTTATGCCTTCAAGTCAGTGTTGACTTCTGGCCATTAGCTGGACTAGTCAGGCCAGTTTTCTTGCAAGATTTTCCAGAAATGCCTTCTTCCCAGTATTGAGAGAGAGGGACTGTCCCAAAATCATTCAGCAGGCTTTGTGCATAAGGTGGAACTAGAACTCATAGCCTTCCACTTTCTAGCCTGGTGTCTTAACCACAACTCCTGAGCGTTGTTTGGCAAAGACCTAATTGCTGATGCAGCAGCAGGTCTATTACTCATAAACAGAGTTATGAATGTTATGTTCCCTTGGCAAATAATCAGAACAAAGGTCCATAATCTATGCAAACACCAATCTTCCCAATAAGATTGTTCATTGTTGCAATCACAAAATTCTGACCAATATTAAAGTCTGACTCAAAACAGCAACTGATTGACATCGTATTCACATCCTGTATTTCGGTGGATGAGTTGTAGGACAACAAAGAGGGACTACATTTAAAAAAAAACCGAACCATTTTAGATGCATTGCATGGTCAGGATTGAAGTGTTTCCTTTTATGTCAGGAGTGTCAAACTGGCGGCCCGCGGGCCAGATGCATCATGTACCAGCCACACCTACTCCATCTCCACGAAGGGGAAAAACATTATGACATATCACGTGACAGCCTCGTGACACCACCCATGTTTTATGTCATGGGAGTGACTGGCTGGCTGAACTTCTATCTGCTATGCAGCAGCAGAGAGATACCGTACTTTTTTTAGGCTAATGGGTAGCAACCCGTTATTACGTGCAAAGTATTTCTGAACATTGGTTGTAGCCAGAGAAATCTGCTTCCTTCCATTCCATGGAGAAAGCATGAATTTCCTTGCCCTGTGCAGAGAGCTTTTGCCACCCAACCAAAGGATCCCCAAGGACAGTGCTGCTTTGCAAATGCTGCCTCCATCAAGCTACGTGAGACAGATGCACTTGCATCCTGTCTAAATCTGTAATCAATACGTGGAGGAAATGGATAACCAGAGAGGAAAGAAGAAAAAAGATCCATTTTTTTCCTAGGAGACAACAGGATATTACGGTCACAAGCATTTTGCTCTAAAAATACAACAGGTTGCTAGACAGAAATGGTAGTGACCAGAAAATCTAGGATAATGAGGATGGGTTGGTACTTTGTTTTTGTTTTGCTTTTTTAGAGTAGAGTTGTAGTTCGTTCATAAAGATACAGTTGCATGTATTCTTAAACTGCCCCTCTGCTAGGCTTGATTCTAAGCTGATTTAAGAAAATCCTGTCCAGACTAAGACACTTTAATAGCACTTATAACAATATTCCATCCAGACTGCAGGATACCAGGTCCTCCGACTGGATAATTTCCTTGCTGTAACACCCTCTCAACTTTTTTTTCCTGGAAAGTAGTAGCCAATTGATTTCCTTCCTATGGTTGGGTCTTACTGGACATATATTTCAATATATACATATAAACACACTCACACACGCAATTTAAGCATATATACGCAAAGCTACAATATCAAAAATGCATATGTATTCAGGCATAGGAACAAATTGAAAATGTGTGTGTATGCATTGCTGCATTTTCCTTTTGTGAATGAAGTCTGCTGTAGTTCCCATTATATCAGGTCTTTTTCACTAGCATGGTGGTTATAGCACTTGTCTAATCTGTAGAACATACATACCCAGCAGAAATATTGTTTTTCTTCCAAGCTACCTATTTTTTGGTAGGTTATTGTGTTTTTCTCATATATAGGTTTACTAGTGTACCATTTTGTCATTTTCACAGTAGATAGTGAACTTATGTTTTAAGGGAAAAATAAAACAGCCCAACAGAAAAGTTGATAGTTTGGGGAAAGAAAAATAGTAATTAAAAAAATAACTGCTCAGTTTTGAACAAAAGAAGTTGTGTCTCAGACAGTGTTATAACCATTAAGTTCATAGGAAATATTTATCAAACTTATCAAATAATAAAATTACATAATAATACACTGCAACAGGCAACGTAGCAGAATTTATTGAGATGAGGGGGCATTCATGACTTATAAAATAGCCAAATTGAAGGTTGCTTAGATTCTAGAAGAAAGCAAAACAAAGCAGACACAATGGATAGCCATGCTTGGCCAACTGAAGCATGTAAACATTACTTTGAAAGTCAGGCAGGAAACCCACCCAGAGGATGCGGTGGAGGAGGGCAATGCATGGGGGAGCAGAGTAAAATTAGAGCAATTTCCTAGCATCATTTCTAGTGCATTCATATGGAGGAATCTCCTTGAATGCTCTATAATCACTGAGTTGCCATTTATGAGATAAACCAACAGCACGCAAGGCTTTTATTTCTTAATGGCTTTTTATTTCCTCTCCCAATTTTTCCCAGAATCCACCCACCCTCATCTCTCCCACTAATTCAAATTTAGCTGTCCGTTCCTAACCACAAACCCTAATTCTTAAATCCACCAGATACCATCCAAATATATTCAGATTACAAATCTTATCAGAAATAGGAAAGAAAATGATTGATATGGTGGAGAGGCCGCCTAGAAATTGTACTTGCAGCTAATATGTAAGTTATCAGGGCATGAAGGCCTATGCTTGAATATCTTAGAACTTCAATTTGTTATTAAATTGGGAAGATGAATATAGACGTAAGGAACTTTCTGGATTAGATTTAAAATCAAAATGTTTCCAGTTGAAGATACGAATTCAATATTCGTGAATGAAACAGCAGGTAACGAATTTAGCTACTCAGAGAAATATGTTGTGTTGACCTCTATGTGACTTACTCCCAAGGAAACCAGTTTCACTCTGCAATGTTGTCATAAAACAGCAGGTACAGTAGTAGGCCAAGGGTCATTTTTTTTCCAAATAAAACAAAATAAATGGCTACTGCAAGCATACAGGTTCTAGTGTGGAAAACATTGTTCCCTTGGGTCAAGGATGTTGTGTGTCAGTTCCTGGTTTGGGAAAAAAAATAGCTAAAAATAATAAAGTTTAAAAAAGAGAGGGGGAAACTGTGGGTCAGAGCTAAATTTTTCCAAGCTGTCTCAGTTCTGGCTTTTTTTTGCGGCAGATCTTTGGTATTTCAGAGCAGATCCCCCACCCCACCCCAGATTGACTGCTCAGGAAGTGGTGTGAAGATTTTTCACAGTCCATAATTGCAAGGATCCCACTGGGGATTCCTCGGGTGTGAGAGGGGAACCGAGTACAAAGTGGCCCCACTGCCCTGCCGCTGATGGAGAAAAGATTAGGCCTGCTGGCCTACACACACCAAGCAGTTTGATCAGGAAGATAGCTCAGCAGAGAGCCTACCCCCAGCCCCCTACACCCCCATGATTTCTCTCTCCTCAGCCCCCTCCCCAGCCCATGCCCCCCCCCACACACACACTCCCTCTCTTTCACGTTACAAAATTGCAGCAGTTAAAAGGAATGTTTTCCTTGAAAGCCCCCCTACTAAACTGGGATTAACTTCAAGGCTCTGAAGTGGGAACAGCTCCAGAATGACCAGTAATCAAGACAATAGACAATGCTGCTTTCTTTAATCTGGGGCCTGTTGAAACAGCCCCCTTGACAGGTGATGGATTAGCAGAAACCAACACAACTTCCTAATGTCTTCATAGAAACCCCGGTACAGTTTATCTTCAGGCACACTGCACCCATTCTTTTGCCCTCTCTGCAAGGGCCCTGCTTCCCTTAATCCCGCTCTTTTCCTCTGCCTGCCCAAAAAAGCCTTCTTTCTCTCCTTGGTTTATCCTTCCCCTCTCCCTCTCCACAGAATCGCCCTTAATCAGCATCTCGCCGGCTGCTGTCACAGCAGGAAAATGGATAGGATCTGCATTGCAGATGAATTTGCCGGAGAGCAAGATTAGAGGCTGGGGCTGCGGCTCGGGCTGAGGCCGGGGCCGGGGCCGGGGCATCCTTCTTTGCAAACGCCGTTGCTCTGGGCGCTTTCCTTTGTCTGGATGGGGGGTGCAGTTGGCGGCGTTCAGCCTTCGGTGCCAGCCAGTTACGTTTCGGCTAACAGATGGCGCGCCCGCCTCCGCCCCTCCTTGCAGCAGCACCAGCCACCGAACAGCCATTCTGTTTCTGGCTAGCAGTAAAACAAAAACAAAAAAAAAGTGGTGTGTGTGTCTGTGTGTGTGCGTGCGTGCGGTGGCATTGTGGGCCTGGGGATCGTCAGGCCAGACTGACAAAAAGACGCAGAAAGGAAGAAGCTGCTCCACAAAGCGCAGGGGCCGCGTGAGAGGAGCCCAGTTGCTCCTCCCGGCTCTATTATCTAAAAGCGTGACTAAATCCACTACCTGCTCTTTTGTATACCCATAGATGCATCCTCTTCGTGCCACATCCCGGAGATGGGTGGGTGGGTGGATGGGGCAGGACTCATCCTATGTCGTCTGTACAACACGTTTGCCAAATAGGGTACGCAGAGCGAGGAGGGGAGACAGAGGGTCGCCAAGCGATCTTTGTAATCCAGGGAGGGATCTGATGCTACTGGAAACGTCAATGATACAGTACCGTATATCACTGCCAGTTTAGCAATTGTTTATGTAAAACCATATGGGTGGACTTCAACTCCCAGAATTCCTCAGCCAGCTTGCACTTCCCATGTTTTAAAAAGCCATTGCCACCTCAGAATAATGAAATAGTACTTTTAATATGTTTGTGTGTAGATAGATAGATAGATAGATAGATTATGAGTAGTTTGGTTTTGTTTCACATTCTTATTTTCACAAAAGATGTTTAAATTAAAAAGAGAGAAAGAGGAAAACCTCCTGGAGAGGAAATTGGTTTTGGCAAAGTGGGAAGTAAATTGAATTGGATTTACATTAGTTTGACATCCGTAGTTGTGATCACTACAGGGACCCAGTATTGTATTTACTAGCGGGTACATAATAGTGCACCCAAATCCAGGACTAGCATTGTATGGTGCATTTTTCTGTTATGGTTCTCTCTGGTCTGATCCCCAACTAGAATTCATTCATTCATGATTTTTAGAACAACCTCAGAAACCCTTGTAGGCCCCCCCCCCAATATGCAAAAGTGTGCCTGTGTGTACATGGGTATGAAATACGGTAATCAAGAATCTTGGGGATGGTAATAATTACCGCCCCCACCTATGACTATATTTTTATGTGGCTGTTTTCAGGTAACCAGCAGTGAAAATATTATTTTATCTTTAAATGCTACAAGGCTAAAATACTTTCGTAAACACTTTGGTTTCAAGTGATGATGGTCATCATCATCATTATCACCATCCCTTCATAACATCCCATAATACTATAAGGATTCCTGAGTGATAATGTTACTCTTGCAGACCATAGTTAGAAGTTTAATTAAATTACTGCAAAGTCAGCTGAAAAATCCCAAAACGGTATTATTGTATTGCTCTGATTATTAGTAGTGATTTGGAAGTTATGGTGAATTTGCTTATTACAATTGTGATACGCATTGCAGCTGAGTGGGGAAAATATCCCTGTCACTTAATTTAGAATAGAGATAAAATAGCAAAACTGACTGAACACAATGAAACATGTCATAAAGTAAACACATTCACTTGTTGAAAAATAGACTGCATTTGAAATGTTTTGAAATAATACAGTTCAAGTTAACATTCAGCATGCTCTTTGCGGTAATGATTCTGCATTGTTTCTACAGTGTGAGTAACACTGGTATTTTAATAATACTTCAAATATAAGAAAGTACAGAATTTGAGGCCGATAAGTTGTTCTAACCCGATGCACTACAATTGTTTTGGCTACACTGGTTGGGAATTCTGGGCACTTTAATCCTGGCACATTAGAAATGGCTAACCTAACCCATAATTTAAATCAAAGAGAGCAGGGGCAACCTGCAATTGAACCTAATTGCTTTTCTGCAGATGATCAGTTCAGACTTTTTATAATATTGGTGTGTCAGATGACTTCAGAAAGAGGTGGTAGCTGCACTCATCTGTTGTTCAGCTCTCTTCATCATATGCATATAGCTTCCAACACGTAACTCCAGGAAGAATGTGGTTCTTGATGGAAGCCTACAGAGAGAGGTGTCTGAACTTCTTTGTCATTCTTAAAAGCCATTCCACTTTGGGTCACATGACCAGGAAGAAGGTGACTTAGAAGGAAGCAAGCGGCAACATTCTGAATCTCTATCCCAAAGCTTTTCTCATCATGATACTTGTGGTAATTTTTCTGGATTCTTTTCCTCTTCAGTCTCTAGGTGGATATGGTCCACTTTCACACTCAATCTTCCTTGGATCAACTTTTCCCACTAGAGCAGGGGTAGGGAACCTTGGCTCTTTCATGACTCATGGACTTCCTGAATTCCTGAGACAGCACCTCTTGCCTTAGCTTAGAACCTGAGTCTTAACAGATTAAAATGGCTGGCTCAGGAATTCTGGGAGTTGAAGTCCATGAGTCATGAAAGAGCCAAGGTTCCCTACCCCTGCACTAGAGCACATTTGGTCCAATTTTGTTCAATTTTCAGAGAGTTGCCTGCTGATGAGCAGGCAAACTATTTGAGTCCCTTTATACAGTTTATTTTCAACATGCCGTTGGATTGGAAAGAGTACAATCACTGCCCATCTCTGTCTTAGAAGATTGGATGCAGATATCACATTCCCGTAAGTAGGAGAGATTAATCCATTTGGTTTAGACTTTATCTAAGTCTAAACTTAGATAAAACAGAGGATCCTTAGAACTATCAAAGGAGAACTTCTGTGGAGATGTGTTTCTTGCTCCATATCTTCTTCAAGTTGACCATCTGTGTCTGATTGAACTATTGATGTATTTTATCTTTTGATATGTGTTGCCATCTGGAACCATACAATTCAATTCAATTCAAACCTTTATTGTCAATGCACAACATGTGTGCACTGAAATTGAATGAGCCTCCATCAGTACAATCATCACACAAAGCACAGAAACACAGAATACATTCAAACACAGAATACATCTCCAGACTTACAAAAAAATCCCTAACCCCAGGAAATACCGGGGCTAGGCACACATTTCCACATACATACATA
>JAEANM010003222.1:2285-22801 GCA_017656035.1 Myanophis thanlyinensis
AGAGAGAGAGAGAGAGAGAGATTTCTTTATCTCTTCTTAGTTGTCGCACCTGTCCTCTTGAATAGCATTTCCTTCAATATTCCCAAGATCATTCCCTCATAACATTACCCAATTTTTTTCTTTTGACTACAGGCATGTAAAATATTACGAGGGAATTCTGTATTTTATTTACATTTGTTTTATTTTTACATTTGTTTCTAGTTTTAAATTTCTGTAAACTGCCTAGAGTCACTATGGTGAAATCTGCACCTCTCCCCCCCCCCCCTTTCCTTAATATAATTATCTTTTGAAACTATTGATTATTGGGACATTAATGTTTAGAAGCAGGAGAGGAATAAACATTAACCTGAGTTGAACCCCAAGATACAACAGGCCTATTCCATGCCTCCCTTGCACATAATTAGAATTATTTAATTATAGTGGGGGCGTATTCTAGATTTTGTGTAACTTTGAGTTTAAAAAATATATAATTGGGGATCTCAAATAAAATGCTTTGATGACTAGGTTTTAGTTGTATTTCTATATTATATATCTTTGACCCTTTAGCATGTTTTCATGTTTACTTATTTCTAAAATATAGAAGACCAAATTTAGAAGCAATGTCAATCATTTAAATCAGCTCAAAATAAGCACATTGATATGTGTGGGGAAAGGAGAAAATGTGCATCTTTTCAAATTATTTTTACAGGTAAGTTTTACTGTTGAAATACCAACTGTATAATGCAGATCAGTTAAACCATCTCTAAAATATCATGGTCCTTTCTTTTGAGCAAATTTTCAAAATCTCAAAGATAACATCAGTACTGAAACAATCTTTCCCAATCTAATGCTCTCATGCTTTTGATTGAAACTTCCAGAAAGATGACTTAACAATAGCTGGAAAGTCTTAAAGCAATGATGGCAAGCCTATGACACGTGTCAAAAGTGACATACCATGACATTTAGGGTGACACACCTGTGTTCAGCAAAACCCAACAACTCTTCTCAAAAGCCAACCCCATTCTCACATCATTTTCAGAAGCCACACAATAATGGGGTATATTCTCATATGGCTTCCAGATTCTCTGGAAGTTATGCAAGCTCTGGAGCCTTTGAAAATCACGAGTTGCTTTCACACGGTTTTTGGAGACTGCAGAAGCCATGGAAAACATTCTCAGAAGTCTCTTCAAGAACAAATGCCTCATGTGACTTGGAGCAGCCTCAAGTAGGCTGGAGGGGCCTGTCAAAAGAAAAAGGATAATGCCTGAAGATAAGTAGATGCTGAGGAACCCTCTGGTTTGCCATCGCTTGTCTAGAGGCTGTGTATCTATCATTGCAGGTGCTCCCCAAGAGGTGTAAGAACCTTTAAAAATGTGTTGTTGGATGTGAAATTCCAACCAGGAATTTCTCTGGTTAAGAAAATCACCTAATCTTCCTGAGGTAAGAGATGAGGCTGAAACTGATATTATCAATTATTTGGGTATAAAAGGACGGACCAAAGTATTTATCTGATTTAGCAATGCCGTATTTCCTTGTCCCTTAGGCTGACAACTGTTTCCTTCTGAAATGCCATCTGTGCAACCTAAACTTGAATGAGGTATTGATCTGGAAAATCTTGCACAAGCCTGGCTAACAGTGAGATCATAACAACAAATATCAAACAGTTAGGAATACTAATTTAACTGGCCTGTCCTTTTTGGGGGCTCAGTAATGCTTTAGACTGATCTGTCAATATAGTATTGGATTTTTGTTAGTGATTTGTTGGTCAACTAGAATGGCATTACTGTATAAAATAAAAGAGAGGAATTGCACTGAAACAGATAACAGTGACGAAATATGTGGTCTTCTTAAACAAATGATCATATGCCTAATATATTCCAGCCTGGCATCCATGAACATATTTTGTAAGATAGAGTTAACTCCACTGTATAAATTATAGTACATTTTCCTAGTAAAAGTATCAATATATATTCTATGATATAATCATGGATTTTTTTTTTATTTTTATCCCATCTTTATTATTTTTTAAATAACTCAAGGTGCAAACCCACACAATACTCCTTCCTCTACCTATTTTTCCCACAACAACTCTGTGAGGTAGGTTAGCTTGGCCCAAAGCCACTCTGCCTTCTTTTTCTGTTTGTTATAACATTGGGCTCTGATTTATAAATAAATTATACCACAAGAGGAATAATTTTAGAAAAACAATTTTCTACTTTCTTATGAAGGAGATATAGTCTGTTCCAAGATTGTGCTTATTAACTGCAATATTTTGCTTGTATTAAAAATATACCTGATTTATTAGTAGATATTAGTCAATAAAAGTAAAAGTATTGATTTAATTGATTGCTTCTTTGAGTTCTATGAAAACCTTTTCCGCAAATACATAGGATATGGCTAGTATGGCAGCCATTTTGTGATTGGAATCCATTATACTTTAACTTATTTAATTGTAAAATTTGCTTGACTGCTAGAAACCACCTGGGCTCTTACATAAGGCAGCTTACATAATTTAGGCAATCCATAAACAATTGAGTCCTCCTGCCTTAAAATAACATCTTAATTAAGGTATTTAGTCTTGAAATATCCAATTATATTTATGTTTTCGATTTCATAATTTGTTTTGATCCTGTATTGAATCTATTTTCAAAACCAGGTGAGGATGTATCACTAGTTAGATAATTAATATTTAACAGAGAAAACAGTCTTCCCTGCAAGGATAGGAAAAGTGCCTATTCCTCTGCTCAGACACTGGAAATGCAATTCATGGATATTATTATTCACTGACTGAATTGTTTTGAGGGTCATATTGATATTAATATGCTAATAACTGTGTAAATAAAACTATTTTACAATAATATTTATAGCATTCAGTATAAAATATTCTTTAACTCAGCTAATTCTCATAACAAAATCTTTGTGTTTCTTTATAGTATTGTCAATGAAAATCTCTCACAGTATTAACGCTCTACCAGGTTTTCAATTAGACAAAAGAGTAAAATATTTCATTTGGACTCCCGCTTCCTTCTCCGTGGAAAATTTGAAAAAAAATCATTTAATTACCTTTTCAAAAATGGGAAAGAAAATTCTAAGAGCTTTTGTTCCCTATTAATAGTATCTTTATATTTTTCTTGTAAGAGTCTGTCTTTAAAACTCTTTTCTTTCTGGAAATACTCATTAATTTTGATTTAGTTTCTTCAGTACAAAATAACTCATCTCACATTTTCTGTATCTTAATACCAAGTATTACCTATAACATCTGTGCCATATGTGACAATACAAACAAGATAATTATAGAATAAATTATTTTGCAATTGTATAATTTGTATAATGCAATGAAAGTATAATTTGGAGTAAAAATGGTCAAAATCCATTTATTATGCCAACTGACGTTTTACAAAATAGTATAAGCTTTTACCTTTTCAAGAATTCTTTTAGCACATAATTCATCTTTTGTTGGTATAAATATGGCTTGAAGATAAACCACCTCTCTCCTGGCTTAATCATCTTGCCTGATTATTCAGAAAATTACAAATACTGTAATTTGTTAAAAACTTAGTTGACTTTATAAAGGTATTACCTCTATAGATTTTGTCACCACGGCTTCTTTACAGTAAATCAAAAGATGAGATACAAAAGGCAATATACCAAACATCTGGGATATATACTGTAGTGCTAGGGGCATCATATCTGAATTGCAGAAATACAGAGGACCACTAGATGGCATTAAAATGACACAAATATAATTTTTTGTTCCCATCTAGTGGTCATCCAATTTTTTGCAGGCAAGATAGTTACCCACACTATACTAAAACTTCAAATAAGCAAACAGCTTTGCTCTTACAAGCAACTTTAAGCAGAAAAGCCTTTACTGCTTGCCAAAGAGCCTGTAAATAAGATGCAAAGGCATGATGTCAGTATTATATATCAATCTTCCCAATCTGGCAGCCTGAAGATGTATTAGATTTGAATTTTTACAAACTGTGTGACTTGGGAATTTTGAGAATTTGAGGTTAACACTTTTGATAAAAGTTCAAATTTAAAATATGTTGGAGTTTCCTCAGCCATACACTGTAGAGATCATGCAGTTTTTGAAACCCAGAACTTGTTGGCTTCAATACATTTAATAATTAAAGAGTCTACTGTTGCGGCAACACACATACACGCATAAACACACACACACAAACAGGTTTTCTGCAATTTTCTTGGCAAGGTTTTCCAGAAGTGGCTTGTTCTTGTCTGCTTCCTAGGTTTGAAAAAGAGTGACTGGCCTAAGGTTACCCAGTTGGAACGATGCCTAGATCAGGACTTGAACGACTTGAACTCAACAATCTCCCTGTTTCTAGTCTGATGGCTTAACCACTATAATAAATTGGCTTTCTTAATTGTATGTATTACAATTATTTGAGGCATGAAATGAATCTCTCGGTTCCAGTTTAAAAAATGTTACACTATTGTCATAAGCACACTTGAGAGCAAGTACTGCTTGACTCAACAGACTTCGTTTCAAAGTAAGAAGTATCACAAGTTAACCGTTATTTATATTTTAACCAAGCTCCAAATATTGAATTTAAATAAACTGAGCCTTCTTTGCACTGTGGTTTTTAATGGGAACAGCGTAACAAATGTAGCTTTTGCACTCACCTTGCTTACACCTTACTTTCTCATAGACTGCTGCATTTGAAAGAACAAATAATTCTAAAGCATCATTATGATAAAAATGAGATAGTCAAATAACACTGCTTGATTTGCAGTTTAGATACTCATGCAAACAGTTCATTATATTCAGTAAATATGCAACCTCAATGCAGAATTCTAAATTTAAGATTATACTTTAGTTGGGATTATGGGACGAATCTGTACTTGACATAAAAGTGCAAGTAGTCCTCAACTTACGATCATAATTGCACCCAGAATTATGGTCATAAGTCCTGCCAGTTGCTAAGTAAGTCAACACGACTTTATGACATTTTTATAGTGAATCAACACGGCTGTTAAGCAAACCATGGTCACCGTGAACCAAATTGTCTGCAATGGGCATTTTTTTTTTTTTACCAGGTTTCTGGCAAAAAAAAAGTAATAAATTTCAGTCATAACTGTGGGACGTTGCTAGTGGCTGTGAATATAGGGAGGCTGCCAAGTTCCCAAAATGCAATCACATGATTTCACATGCAGTGGTGGCAGCTATCAGAACTCAAAATTGTGGTTGTAAGTAGTTTTTGGGGAAGTCTGTTCTGATTTTGAAAAATTGGTAAGTGACTGTTCGTAAGTCAAGGACTACTGGTACATCAGTGTTTTAAAAACCTGGCAACTTTTAAGATGTGTGGACTTCAACTTCTAGAATTCCCCAGCTAACACAGGAAGTGGACAGTACATCACATGGCAACACCTGGCTGAGTTAGAAGCTAGTCAGGGTCAGACCTGGAGACTCTATAGCAGGGCTGTCAAACACATTGTCATCACGTGACATATCACAACTTTTCCCCCTTTGCTAAAACTGAGGATGGGCATGGCCAGAGCGTGATGCGGCCAGCACATGGCACATCCAGTCCATGGGTCACCAGTTTGACACCCCTGGACTATAGGACTGTAGGTTAGACTGGAATGCCAAAAAATAAAATAAACCACCTTCCTGAAAGGCATCCATGACAAGTGACACCTGTTGTTGCTAAGAAAATCGTTTGGTTGTATTGTACTCATGGATTCAACAAGAACGAGTTTAAACTCCGTTAAGTTAGGCTTTTGCTTAACTTGGGCTAGAATTTCCATTTATTATTATAATGTCACCGTAGAGCAAACCATGTGGATTTGGATAAAACAGAATGAAAATCTGGGGAGAGGGGGGAGCGGGAGATGGGGAGAAAAAGGCAGAATCATTTTCTCCCTCCATTCTGCGGAGGAATGAATCACACGACGAGAAACGTTCTTGGCCAGCATCACCGCAGCCCCTTTCTCACGACTCCTCGCTCGGTCTTTAAAAAAAAAAACCCACTACCCCTCACTTCGTGTCCCCCCACTCTGGCTCCCTTCACACAGCTGTGCCTGTGTCTCAAAAGCAAGCATCCCGCCCACTCCGGTCGTTTCGTGGAAAGCACCCCCGTTCCTACACAGCCATTCCTCCCTAAAGGGATCGCTGCTCGTCCCCCGCGTTAGCTCCCGGCGCCTTGTCAACCACCGAGAGATGCGTGGGCAAAGCACTCGCCTCGGAGCGCGGAATTGAAGCCTCAAGCGGCCCGATTGCGCCTGCTCGGTTTTAAAGGAGCATGCTCAGTCGCTGGCAAAGCCACAGATGCGACGGGCTGCCGATTTCAACCTTACACCGGCCCGGGTTTGTCGGCTAGCGCCTGCGCACGGAAGCTCTTATTCCTTGCAAGGGATCCTTGAATTTCTCCGGGATTCCTGATCTGCAGTGCAGAGCAAAGCGGGGGGGACGCGCGGCAGCTGCTTTGTAGGGTCGCCGAAGCGATCCAAAGAGGATTTTAAGCGGCAGTCCGACAGAGGAAGAGGCGAGCGAGGACCAGCTCAACTCCCGACTCGAAGCCAACCTTCGCAATTCTTCTTTTAACCAAAACCAGAAACCTGCGCCGTTGAATTTCGTCCTTCGCTGCGGAAGACCGCGCACCGCCGCAAGCTGTAAGTGTGCCCTGCGCTCCCGGAGGTTACGCGCTGTCAAGAACTGCCGCGGGTTTTTCTTTGTTTTTTTTTCTTCCTTTTCGCAACTTCGGGAGCGATGCATTGGCATAACAAGAGCTCCGTTGGCACCGCGCATCGCCTTGCTTTTTTGACTAAGCGTAAAGATGGGAAAGGGGGCGAGCAGCTTGAGGCGGCGACAAAAAAAAACAGGATTTGATTTGTGGGCTTTTGGCGATGCGAAGCGCATGCAGGAAGGAGACCACGAGAAACAGAGGAGAGGAAAAGGGAGGGGATAACTAAACGGGGTTTCTCCCCCCACCCAAAAAAGAAACCCTTTAAATGGGAGCGAGTGTTTCCCATATGAGCACCGACCTCACTATATGATGCATACCCAGCAAAATTGCTGTTTAGGTGTTTGACAGCATCCGTCAGATATCAAACCGACTCGTTTGCACCCGCTGTCTCTTCTCGTTCATCCCCACCGTCCAAAACATTTGGACGCGAAGGGAGTAATTGGGAGATTTCGTGCGTTTATGGACCATATGTCGGTACTTAGAAACTCAAATAATACGTTTAGGTTGTCGCTGTATCCGGTCCTCCCTCCCCTTTTTTGAGCGTCTTAACAAAGTTGAATACGAGTTATTGGCGATGTAGTTTCGCATGCGAGCGCTGATTTATGTGATGTTTGTTGCCCGGTTGTGGGAGAAGAAGAAGAAGAAAAGAAAAAAAGCGTCTCCATCTGCAAAGCGAAAACGCAGCGTTAAGTTGAGAACTTCTTTTGCGCGGGGCTTTTTGCCTCAGAAAAACCGTAATACGAAAACAAACAAAAAACCGCCATAACTCTCCGGGTTGAGGACGTTCAAAGCGAATATTGATTTCTAGCTTAATCATTTGCGTTTGGCTTCAAAAAACGAAAAGATGACAGGCTAAAGACCCTGACTCACTTTTTAAGAACCAAGGGAAGGTCTGCTTGTAGAGTAAACAGTACCCGTGACTCATGCTTATCTCCCCCTCCCAAGGTCATCCAATCCATATTACGACGGTCCCCCTTCCCCAAAGCTGACTGTCACCCGTACTTCCTCCACCTATGTTTTTAATGCTCTGTAGGAAATCCCTGGTGAATCCACGTGCAACGTTTAAAGAAGAGCGCATATACGGTTCTAGGGGCAAGGACGTAAGCGTGTACACGCGCGTGTGTGGTAATGCTGCTTCACTTAAGTGTGAACAACAGCGAGCACGGGAGATTTCTCCCCTTCTCCCTCCCCACACACAACACGCCCTCTCCTGCTCGGTGGTTTCCCACTTCCACGAAGGGATGGAGGTTGGGGAAAATGGGAGATGGGCGAAGACCAAGCCTGCAAGAGACGCACGCGAGCGGGAGGGTTTTTTGGGTGGGTGGGATCGAGTTCTTGTGGGAGAAGATCACAACAATGGGGAAACGGGCTGCGAGACGGACTCGCGCGGGGAAAGCGAGGCTTTCTACTCAGAGACGGCTCGGCCAATCAGGATGGCTCCGGAAGGTGTTTGCGCGCGGGGGGGGGGCAACCACCCGCTCGGCTCGCTGCAGTGTCACACCAGATTAAGACTGCGGTTCTAGGCGCCGTACCTGGAAGTCAACCTCCCGGGAACTCTCGGGTGGTTACTTCTTAAGGAAACGTTATGTTGGACTTCGGTCTCTGCCTGACAGGGTCAAAGGGATATTATCTTTCTTGAGGGAGGGAGATATTATCTTTATTGCTGCAGAATAAACGCCGAACAGCCAAGTAGTGGATTTCTGTAGAACAAGTCGTCTAAAACAAGTACCGCCATGAGGGAGTTGCAATATTTCGCCAGCATGAATAATTAATTAATTAATTAATACTTGGACAAGATCCACATTCCCCCATTTGCTATTTGAAGATTCTTCATGTGAGATGGATAGCGTTAGAAATTGTTTGGGGATAATTAAAAAAAAAAAAAAAAAGCATTAAAACCCTTTCCTGGTTGCTCCTTTTTTTTTTTTATTCAGCCCACCCAGAAAATTTCAGAACAAAAAAGATCGGAAAAAGTAGGAAGCGGGAACTAGAAAAGGAAAAAAAGAAAGAAATGTCATGTTTTGAAAGCCCACAGACATTCTGGCCAGCAGGATTTATTGTGGAAGACATTACTGGACAAACCCTTTGACAGATGGATTCAGGGCTCAATTAAGTGAAAGGGCTCTGATTTGAATATATCAAGTACTTTGCTGGCATTTTAGTGTTTCGAGTTTCCAAGTCTGACTAAGCCAAAATAACATCAATCAGATGCATATGCATCCTGCATAATTTCCCTGCATTCCCTTTCCAGATCATTGATTTTATTCTACACTTGCCAGATTCCACTGTCTGTTTTGCTTCTTACACGTGGTAATGTTTTTCAAACCCAAAGCAATCTTGAGCCCCCACTGCATGCACATAGCCATTTTTTTTAACAGATCATTCTGTGTATATGACTACAACTTTCCTGAAGGGCACAGATCCCCTCATGTACTTTTTGTAGCCTGTTATTCTTGAGAGATCGAATGTCCATCCTTGCTTCTCTCTCTCTCTTGTTTTGCTAAGTCAAGCGCTCCCCCCCCTTTTCTGCGCACTACACTGCAGCACCTAGGGTGAAAGACCCTGAATCATTTAATTCTTATTTTCCCGCTAGAAAATACAAACTATTTCTTTCATCCGACATAAACTTTATTTGTCTATTCCACCTGGCTCCCAAATCTAGCATTCAATATGTTTTCTTATTATACTTGTTTAGAATCCAGTAGTCCATTCGCATCCGATGATTTTTCATTGCATAACTTTTTATTATATTTTTATAAATAACTCAAGGCAGTGAACATATCTAATACTCCTTCCTCCTTTTATTTTGCCCACATCAACAATCCTATGCGGTGAGTTGGCTGAGAGAAAGTGACTGATATTTCTATATACTTTTCTATATACATATTTCTATAAACTTTTGATCCCAGTATCTGAGCTCCTAATCACAAATACCACACCAGATGAAGCAAAAGTGAGAAAAAAACAGTTATGTAATTGCAGTAAGACAACTGTAGGAGCAACTTGACCTGAAGATGAAGGATGCCAAAATGAAGACAATGGCTGAGAAGACTGAGTAGCTGTTCTTAGTTCTAAAAAAAGTGTGAATATCCACAAATTTTTACTTGATTAAATTCATTATTAAAAAATACCTTTTTAATTAAGCCACATCAAAACTGGTGCTGCTGCTGCAAACCAGCTGGTTGTAATATCTCCAGAACTGACTGTGTTGACCTCTGCTTTTAACAATAGCTTTGTGTTATCCTGAAGCCATAAACTTCCAGTGTTTTGATGGAACTTTCTGCCATTGTTCTTTGATGCAGAGGGAGAGTGGGAGAAATGGATTTGGACTGCATTCTTTGAAGCCTCTCTTAGGGACACTGTCATAAAAAAAATAAATAGTGGAAAGCCATTGCTTTTCCAGTCAGTTCTCAATATCTTTGGAGTTTGAAAGTTGCGGAGTCTTCTCCTTCATCCGACTATGTCGGTCGGCAGGGATCATTCTTCTCTTGGCAGCCAGTGGTATATGCACACAGCCTCTTAACAGCATCTGCTGCTGCTGCTGCATTGAAGAACTGACATCCTCTGCAGTATTTTTTTTTAAAAGAAAGTCACTCCCCTCTGTGGTGTTCTCTCTGCTGGATACACACTTTATCTGGAAAACATTTCCAGAGTTTTCTCCTTAAGTAGACAAAAGGGTCTTCAGGAATATTAGACAGATCTATATTAAGTCTTAATAAAAAGAGATATATCCCCCAGTTCAGCCCTTCTGCCAATGCTGCAAGGAAGGCAGATTGAAGGAAAGCTGCCCTCTTTATTTAGTAATGAGAAGGATTATTCTCTGAATAAGGAGTTGGTGCAAGTGGATGTATATTAAAGAAATCATTAAGGGAAACAGTTAAATTTCATTCTACGTACTCTTCAGAATGTGGAGGGGAGAATAATCCTTTTTTAAAAAAAAATCTTTATAGACGGTTCTTAATTAAAATTATCACTTATTCTGTTCCGGCATTCCAAGTAAGCGTTGTGATATTTTATTTTGCAACTTGATAACAGAACGGTTGAAAATGTGAGAACGCTGAGCTTGTATCATGGTAAAATGATTGCAGTTGGTCAGAGAAATTACATGTTTTGTAATAGAGTCAGTTTGCACTTGCAGCCAAGTCTGAGTTACATAACAATCCTTGCCATTCGAGGATGAGGACAGCTTCTGATGTCTGAATTGTGCTCCGCTTTGTATCAAAGGATTCTTTTATGATGTATGTTTTAAAATGATAGGAAAGACTTTGAATAAGATATTATGTATTTATTTACCATAGTAATGTAAGATTCTGTTGGATTTCATCGCAGCTCATATTCAAATTTTATCAGTACAAAGAGAAATTGGCAAATCTTTCACCAAACATTTGGTCACTTACACAGATGTCCTATTGTTGGTTTAACTAAGCTCATCCTTTTATCCTCCTAAGTGTAATGGAAACATGCTATTTTTTTGTGCTGTGTCCTCATGAGGTTCTTTTCAACTCATTCTACAGCCTGCAGAGACAGCTTAAAATCATCTTTTCCTTATCTATTTTAAAGTAGGGTTTTCTCTTTTTTCCCCTAAACCCAAATCGAGCATGCCTCATCAGTGCTCTGGTTGGTAACTGTCCAGCTGACATGGGTCATTTTCAGCTACTGTGGACACATAGCTACTTCCTTGCTATGTATTAAAAGCATTTTCTTCTATGGCCATTGGCTTGGACTGCAGGAGAGACCAGACACCTGGCTTCTGTGCAGTCATTTCCTGTGTAATTGATGCCTGGCAGATGCTTTCAGAAGGAAAGCAGGTTCTGTATATATCTGGGTTTAGGGTTCTTCTGAAAGGAAAACTAGACCAGTGTTTTAAAAAAACAGGACTACAGTTGTGCTTTCTTCAGAAAGCATTACTCCTGCGCTACAAAGGAAAGAAAATTGTTGAATTTCTCACCATTGAGCGCATCAGTGATTTTTCCAAAGCTTCTGCAGACAAGGGATTTTGCATGGGCCAAACTTTCTATTGTTTGTATTAGTTTGGTGAGGAGGGGCTTCCTACCTACTTCTGTGCCATTTTACGTACTGTACTGGATTTTCTCCTAGGTGGTACTGGCCATTACCTGCTGCCAGAACATCATCCCTTGGCAGCATTATTGAAGGATGTAGCTGTTTGTTACTGATTGCTCCCTCCCATTCCCTCCTCCATGCCTGTGATTTGTCAGCTGGCCTATTTATGAAGATGGGTCTAACATCCTTCCAAAGGAATACTAGACCTGTATTCAGCAGCAGCCAAAATGACAGGTAAAACAGGCATAGGATACCACCATGTCAGCAACCTGTTAGATGAGCACCTTCACAGGTAACTAAATCAGCTGTTCCAAACACCCACTTACCGTTGCTTATATCAGATCTCTCAGTGTTAATGCGAATGATTTGTGGTTGTTTTCCCAATCAGCAGGTGATGCTCGGTGGGAGGGAAAATGAAGCAAGAGGGAGGGAGGCTGTAATTGCTTGCCTTAGTTTATCGTGCACTCAAGCAGTAAGGATCGAAACAGTGGCTGGCCTTGTCACTGAGGCAGAATAGGGAGCATCAGCAAAGGCAGCACAATTGATGCGGGCAAACTTTTTTTGTTTTTAAACAAATAGAAGATATGTCAGAACATTTGAATAGTACAATGACACATCGCTTAGAGTTGTTAGGAAATGTTTTGAGAAGCAAGTTAAGTAGGATGGATTTGTGAAGATGTTTTACCATTTCTTCTGTTATACATTTGCATAACTTCATAGCTGTTAGAGATGTGTAATAATATAAGCATAGAGAAGAGACATTACCTTGTTCCCCTGATGCTTATTTCATCCAAATATTCATCTCTATGTCTCAACTGGGTGTGTATGTGTGTGTGTGTGTATGTATGTATGTATGTATGCATGCATGCATGCAAGCAAGCAAGCAAGCACCCAACCCATCAGGTGGGACATACATGGTTTTTGCATGGAACCTATCTTTTCAACCACACAGATTATTATCTTGGTTGATTTTCCTATTTCCAATCATTTTCTTTCCTTTTTTTTTTGTAATTAATCGCAGTCAATATGTTTGGTCTTTCAGATTACAATGGTTAACATTACATTTGCTGCCCTTTGGTATCTTTAACCCTTCTAGGTCATTTCTTCCCATCCCCTTCCCATTCTTCTTATTACCTACTTTCCCTCATATCCTAATTTTCAGTACATATTCTATTGTGTTTTACTTCTTTCTGCTGTTCTCTTTGGTGGACCAACCATTTCTTTTCTTCCTGTTCTTCTCTCTCTCATCTTATTTGTCAAGATATTTCTGCTTGGGTTCCTGGGCTCCATTAAGTGTTGTTATAGTTCCTACCTTTGTGTTTCTGCACCATCTTATTCCTTCCCCCCCCCTTTTTTTTTTCACTGATACACCTATTTCCTTTGGTTTCCTTGCCTGTATAGTGCCTTCCTTGCATCAACCTACTATGTTTCCTTTCCATGCTGTTGCTAGGCTAGGCATACTAAAAGCACATTATTTTTTATCTCTGTCACAGATGCCGGACTCTGTTATTGAGAATATTCTTCAAAGAGGCACTAAAAAAATCTGAATATTCCAGGATATTATTTCAGCATTGTTTTCACTACAGGGGGCCCTTGACTTACGGCCAGATATGAAGCAAGATGACTGTTAAGTGAATCATGTCCGATTTTATGATCTTTTGTGCCACAGTCGTTAAACAAATCACTACAGGTATTAAGTGAATCACACAGTTGTTATGCAAACCCAGCTCCCCTCATTGACTTTGCTTGTTGGAAGCCAGAAGGAAGGTTGCAAATAACAATTAATTGACTCCAGGATGCTTCAGCTGTTGCAAATACATGCCAGTTGCCAAGCACCCAAATTTTGATCATGTGACTGTAAACACGATAAAATGATCATAAGTGAAAGGTAATTAGGAGTCACTTTTTTTAGTGCTGTAACTAAAATGGTTGCAAATTGAGGACTACCCATAGTCCATTTCATGCTATATACATGCTGCTAGATTTCTCTTTCTGCAAAGACTCCTCTTAAAAAAGAAAAAAAAAATCAAAGGATGATCTGCATTGCATGACAAAATTACATGGTAAATTATTACATTAAATGTTATACCTATGTATGAATTTTCATGGGAAATATACTAAGGACAAACTGTTAATCAAGTAACATAAATACAGTCTCCCGTATCTTTTACCACTTCAAGTTGCAATATTTTTTGGGAGTGGGTGAGGAATTAGATAGCGAACCATGGTGAAATATATCCTCCAGATGTTTTGATGTAAAACTCCCAGATTCCTGTTAAAGCTTAGCTCTTTCTATAAAATCTGAGAATTGAGTCCATACAGGTTACTCACATTGGTTCCACTGATCGAGACACAAACGTTTCCCCAACTCACTAGTTTTCTATGTGAAAGTGGGTTTTTCATTTTTGTGATGATTTTAAGCAGGTACCTCCACCATTAGTTAGAATCTTTGCTTTATCAAATGATTCTGTTGTGCTGTTATGTAGTCTGTAAAATGCCACTTGATTTAAGTTGTGTTACAGATTTGGAGATCTGTTCAAAGTAGAACAGAATATGAATGAAGAGTAAAGCTGGAAATGTTTGTTTATTGAACGCCAATACATCTTAATATTTGAAAGCATTCTTAGTATTAGTAACTTTTAGTATTAATAAGCATTTCTCAGTGATCTTTCAGGATTGAAATGTGTTAGCTGAAACAATATTTGTAACTCCCGCATTGCTTTTCAAAATCCTAGATATAACCTGCTTTTAGCCATATAATGATACAATTTTTTTTGAGTTAAGACTGCTAATTGAAAAGAATAACCTCTGAATTCTTGCAATGTCAAATCTACCAATACATTATATTCCTTTTTTTCATGTCCTCTCCCACAGCATGCTTTAATGCCTGAAATTATTAGCTAGTTTGGTGCCATTGATGCCATTACTGATTTTTTAATGAAGTTTAGTTTTGTTTTTGAAATTATTCAGTATAAAGTTGCTCTTTCCCTTCCCATGAAAAAATAACATCAGCTATGTAAATAATGTAATTTTTATTAAAAATAATCTATAATCACTATTTTTATTATTTATTTTTATTTATTACTTGGCCAGTTTGTTATGAAAAACTGGATGATCTTTAATAGATAATTCTGAGATTAATGAACTGAAAACCTGAAGAATTTATATTTACATTTACTTATATTTACAATTTATCTTTACAGTAACATTTGGGGATGAAAATGACATTCATTGTATTATTAAGTATATATAAACATATTGTATTAAATTAGAGTATTAAAACATCTCACACATTTTTTCCCAACTGGTATCAATCAAATATAATTAGGCAGAATGTAAAGTAATTTGGGTTTCACCTACATTTCAGAAATTGGGAATATATACATGTGAATTTTCAGAGGTTGTTTTTTAAATTCCACCTTGATTTTCTAAGTGTTTTACATATGATGTGACATGGTTTGAATTTTCCTTTAATGTTCCTTTAAATAAATAATGAACATTTTAAAAAGAATGGAAGGGTAGAAGAGAGGTTGCAAATGCATCCTTGAAAACAGAAAGAGGATTTAAAATAAAGTTAGGAGAAGAGAACTACAAATAACATCTGGAAACAGCTGCTGCCTGTATGCAACAGAATAGGGATTGGTGCTACAGTGGTACATAAATCTAAGCCTAGACATACATATTTTTAATCCTTTAGAAAAAGCGAAGTTATAAAAGTATCACTATATGTTTCCATTCCGAGTTAGACATATGGGCCAAGGCTTTTAGCTCCCACTTTGGGTTTTAAGGACATCTTTTTAGTTTTCATAACATAAAAATAATATTTTATATCATGTATATATCTAAATCTATGTATATATTGCCCTAGGAAGAGAGTTCAACAAACATGGCATCCAATGCATCTTGTTAAGGATAAGTACCTGGTCGAGAAGTCCTTTGCTGCTTCCTTACCAATTGTGAAGGCAAGAACATTTGGAGACAGTATTTTCATGTATTACCAGGCCATATCTAATTTAATAAGCAGGGAATCTTGTTAAGACTGTAATCTAGTCTCTTTCAATATGGAAGAGAAATCATGAATGTTTCATTTTCCCAGACTGAATACTGACAAGCAAACCTAGCCAATGAATGTAAACATTGGAGCTGACTAATATACAAATATTTTTATATTGTTATTTCTTAAATATTAGCATTTAAAAGCATGTATCGTTACATGCTGTTGAATTTATAGTTTCCATCTGTCTTGACTGTTAGCCCACCTGATTAGTTAAAAAAGCTAAGCATTTTTAAATATAGTAACACATCTTTCCTAGTTGTCTTCGTTCTGAATGACATTCTTGAGAATTTTATTTAGTGCTTGACTAGCCCTTATGATCAAAATGTATTTAACTTTTATTAATAATAATCACTGAACCAGCGATGCTTGGAGTATTGTTTTAATTAAACTTAAGTAAATTGTTATGTAGAGTTTCTTATAAAAGATATGTGTCAGTGCTGTCAGCACTCCGTGACATAATTTTTGCCTTGATTGTCTGAAGATTTTTTAATAAAAGATCACCCAGAAAAAAAATATATTTTAAAAGATGAAAGAAAGCAGTATTATCTATATTAAGCAGTATTTATTGCATTTAAAATGATTTCTCTTGCAAGCAATATTCTAAGATAATATATTTTCATTTTTGTTTAAGGAATATTTTATCCCCACTCTAATTAATTTAAAAAGGGAACATCTTGTTCATAAAAGTTCTTGATTAAGAACATGGCTTCCTACTTTGCTTCCAAGAAGAGCTGAACATAAAACCTGCTGCTTGAGATCTTCTCAAATTCTTTGCAAAATCAACGATCATGGTTAGGTAGATAACATTCATTGCATCAATTTCTGTTTTAGCTCATACTGGATACAGTTAGCTAGAGTTCAAAATTATAAAATATCCACAACTCTTGTAGTAAGCACACATAGTGTTCTATTTTATCCAGCAATTATAATGTAAAACATTACACTTTTATTTTGTGACAGGATATGCCGCTGATTAATATATAAGTGCAAGATAGTTCTTAGTTTATGGCCCAGGATTGACACCAGAATTATGATCATAAGTCATGGCTGTTGTTCAGTGGGACATCATGTTTCTGTACTCCTTTCTACAGTCTTTTTTGTGGCAGTTGTTAAGTGAATGCCACTGTTGTAAAATGAACACAGAGCTTATTAAGCAAATGCAACAGTCATTAAGTAATATGATGGGTTGTTAAACAAATATGGCAGTCAATAAATAATCCATTTTCTTCAGTGGGTTTATTTTTTGCTGGAAACTGGAAGTTAATGCTGGAAACCAGTAAAAATGCCAAAAATCACATTTACATGATCACAAACAGCTGTAAATACGAGCCAGTTACCAAATGCACAAAATGTGATCATATGATTATTAGAACCCCAGGACCAGGTCATAAGTAGCTTAATGTTATGGTAGTCTGCCATAAGATTAAACAGTTGCTAAGTGAATAGTTGTAAGTCAGGTATTACCTGTAAAATGTTTTCAGCTGATGATGCATGATGTTTATCCAGTCTAGATCTGCCCACTAAAAGAAGAAAGAGAAGTGGATCTTTTTTTGCCATTTAGTCTATTGGGAAATATTCTCAGATCCTTTTCCCGTTATTAATCTACAACAACACCCAGTTACCATTATGGCAATACGCGTACCCTGACTTCATTACTGTCAGTATTGATGCAGCAGATAATACTGATACTAGATAATAGCACTAGATGATCTCTAGGGAGGAAATGCCTTTAATACAGGAAAAGCTGGAAGAAATTTTTGAGACCAGATGTCAAAGCTTTTCCCTGGACATAGGGATTGGGGCATTTCAGGGGGAAGAGAAGAGGGCAAAGAACCAAAATCTGGGAAAGAAAGTGAATTCTGATGGAGAGCTGGAATTGCAAAGGAGCAAATAAAGCAGTCCAAACAGCTTTGGGTCAAATAGCAAGCCTGTGCAGGCCAGAAATCCCCCATGCTGCATACTGCATGAATTAGTTGTTGAAATTCTGTTATTCCTATTATAAATGAAGTCAAGATAAATTAAAATTGACAAGAACACTAAAGGAAACGTGGGAGAAAGATTAGCAACATGAAACATAGCTGCACAATGTCGTGACTGTGATAGGAAGGCCCTTTTTCCTCAAAGTATTAGTGCTGAATTAGGAATTGACAAACCAGGGAAGCATTTCACACATATAATTTGTTTGAGGATTCATTATCCTAACATATAGCAACTGGAACTTTGCTTTGGAGGCTATGATCACATCTTACCAATTAAGAAAGTTCTTAATTAAAGAAATCAACAGATATTTGGCTACCATCATTTATATTATATTTATATAATTAATTGCATTTTACTATATTATCCTGGTGTCTAGTACAGTTGCAAAAAAATCAGTGTATGTAAATTTGGGTAACACCAGCGTGCCAGCAAATATTCTGAGCTACTGAGATAGAGGATCCAACAGCCCTTTTTCCTTCTGTGATAGTAGATGTTCAGTGTGCTGGTGATCCACTACCACAGGTAGTCCTTGACTTACAACAGTTCATATAGTGACAGTCCAAATTACAACGGCATTGAAAAAAGTGACTTATGACCTTTTTTTGCACTTATGACCATTGCAACATTCCCATAGTCATGTGGTCAAAATTTGGATGCTTGGCAACTGATTTATATTTATGATGGTTGCTGTGTCCCAGGGTCATGGGATCCCTTTTGCAACCTTCTGACAAGCAAAGTCAATGGGGAAGCCAGATTCACTTAACAACCAAGTTACTAACTTAACTGCAACGATGCAGTAACTTAACAAATGTGGCAAGAAAAGTGTGTAAAATGGGGCAAAACTCACTTAACAAATGTCTCACTTAGCAACATAAATTTTGGGCTCAATTGTGGTTGTAAGTAGAAAACAACCTGTATATCTAATAACAACTTAGGGTTAATTGAGTTTCATATTGGTCAGAGGAGTTCAGTGCAACCTTTTTAACTAAAGTTTGAATTAATGCCATATATTTATGCAAATGTATTTTGACTTTCTACTGTTACTCATTGAGGAATTAAAAAATATATCCTTTAATCCAAAGAATTACTGAAATCTTATTAAATGTTGATATATCAGTATCTCTTCAGATCTATTTGAAATATAAAATGCTATAGAATATAAACTCCTTACTTCACTCAGTTTAAAAACTATCAACTATTTTTTTAATTCATTACTTACCTTTTAACCAGTGATTTAATTGATTAATTGATTGAAATGCCAATGATGAATCACCCCAAATCTTTAGCAATTTGATTTCATCCCTGCTCAGCCATAAATCTCATTAAGTGTCTCAAGGTACTTACTTTTCAGCATGCTGAATCTGACTGGGTTAAATGGGTTAATAAGCAAAAGGATAATAAATTAATGCCATGTGATATCCTAGGAGGACTCACAATCTACACATATACTAAATAAAAGGGTCACATTTCACCCTTGTTTGAAATAAGAAGGCTCATTCCATAGTTGTAATCACAATGTATTGCCTAGTAATTTTCTATTTCTGATTTAAATGCAAAGTTTAGTCCTCAAACCCTTCAGAAGTCAGTCTTGCCAATGAGCATCAACATCAACTCCTATTGCAAATACATTTGTTCAGTAAGCCAGAGCCCAATTCAATACCAGTACTTCCCCTACTCTTAAAAAAAAATCATTTAACAATGTCATCCAAAAAAATCATATACGTGAATGTATTTTTTACTGTGTAAATGTTGGGCAATACAACTGCTATGAAAAACAGTAGCTTAAATGAGATAATAGGACACTTTGTTTACTGTGATAAAAATTAAAGAGCCATTTAGTTGGATTGAAATACTGTAAGTATGTCAAATTAATTGAATTATTCTGAAATAGTTTTCATTCCCAAAAGCCAAATTAGACATGATCCATTATCAGAATCTGAAGATTCTTCAGGGACCCAGAAATAACTGAAGGTATTAAGTACAAAAACATATTTTTATCAACATGATTTTAGTAAAAATGAGTATAATATGTAGCTTGAAGGCTGTCCCCAGTTTATAATAGAAAAGTGAATCTGGAATAAAAGCAAGACTAATCCAATTTCTAATCAACCAAAATTATCATTAGAAGACATTTCCCCCCTGTTCTGTAGGGGATCAAAACGTTGGCAACTGTGGGCCAGTCACTCTCAGGCCAACCCACCTCACAGGGTTGTTGTGGGGAAAACAGAGTGGAGGAAGGAATATTTAGTATCCTATGACTACTAAGTGTTGTATCTTATGTTTTATGATGAATAAAATGCTGACTATGATCATGGTTTATCACTTATAGCTTTATGAGAGCTTATATATTGAAGACAAATTCCTTGTGTGTCCAATCACACTTGGCCAATAAAGAATTCTAGTCTAGTCTAGTCTAGTCTAGTCTTCACTGCCTTGAACTACTTATAAAAGTAATAAACACAGTATTACAAAATCTAATAAATCTAATTAAAAAACCTTTTCTAAAATTTTCATGAAAAATTGATTATTATATCTATTGATTATGAGCCATCAAATCAGTGCATAATCTTAGCAACCACATAGTAGATTTTCTCCAGGATGTTCTGTCCCAACCTGGTTTATCTGGTCTTCCAACAGTGTATCCATTATTGCTATATATCCAACTTGCTACTCATCCTCCTGTTTCCTACTACCTTTCCTAGCATTATACACTTCTCCAGGGAGCTGGGTGT
>JAEANM010003223.1:0-22799 GCA_017656035.1 Myanophis thanlyinensis
ATAGAACATAAAGATGAATATGTGATTGAGCTTATTTCTGTATGGAGAAGTGATAATTCGGAATCTTGCTGTTCTCAAAAAAAGACATGTTTGTTTGTTGTGGAAAATCCAATAAAAAATTTTATATATAAAAAAAGCTGGCCTATTTCCTAAATTGCATCCAAATGATATGCATGGACATCACTACCCCACTGAGTGAGAAATAATGGCAGGGATTGCCAAGGGGATGAATAATGGGGAAGCAGCGGAATGGGTTGCCGACCTAAATAATCAAGAGGCTCCTGAGCTTGACAACTTCTAGGAGTTCATGCAAGCATTGAGTGACTGCTTCGAAGATACTACTCAGCAGGAGGAAGCCAAAGCAGAAATCAAAGCAATCAAGCAAAAGGGCCAGCACCCAAAGATTACATCTGGAAATTCCTCTGGGTGGCTGGAAAGCTCTGAGACTGGTCTGACCAACTGCTGATCCATTACTACAAAGAAGGCTTAGTACCTGAGCTCCGAAAAGCATGCGGGATATGGGGGGCCCCAGAGTGGATCCAAGATCAGTTATCACCTAACTGCGGTGATGCACCTCGAGATTTACCCCCACTGGAAGGCTCTGATGGCAAAACCGGCATGAAACCTGCGGGGAGACAACCAGCAGCGCAACCAACCCACCCAGCCAGTGATCCCACAGTATGACATGTGAGGTGCTTCAGATGCGGACAGATGGGCCATCAGGTGTTTGAGTGTCTTGCGCATCCTCCAGTCCCTCAGGCAAAGCCTGTGGCTTTAGCTAAACCAAAGAAGGCCCCTCCGCACAAAACCAAAGATGGGGGAAGTCTGCGAAGCAAGTGATACAAGCCCATGAACCAACACCCGAGGAAGAGGACACCTTGACTCCTCAGAGTAGCCTGAGCCAAGTGACCCAATGGTGAGTGTGGACATCCCCCCCTTCCTAGTCAAAACCCACCTGATCATCCCTAAGATGGGAAACAGAAGGCCATAGATGCTCTCCTAGACATGGGGTGCACGAGATGTATGATAAACAAGGCCATAGTTGAGGAATTAGGCATACACACCCATCCCCTACCCCAGCTGATACAATTTGAGCAGGCAGATGGGAGCCTGATGGGCACACCAGCCACCCTAATGATTGAGCTGCTCTGCTTGGAAGTGGATGACCATTGGGAAGTTATCAGACTTGTAGTGGCTCCCAAGATGACTGATCCTCTAATGCTGGGGTTGTCCTGGCTCAACAAGTGGGGCTCAAATATTACGTGGGAGAGGGGTCTTAGGAAACTGAAGATATTCCCTGACCCTATCCCACCACTGCCTAACAGTCTTTCCAACTTTGAGTATCCCAACCAGCCAGAAATTAGTGAGAAAGGAGTGGCTGCCACACTCAGGGTCATCCCAGATGTGGCGGGCATGCTGCTGGAGTACCAAGACCTTGCTGAAGTTTTAAGTTCATACCAGGGGCCAAAACCCAAGATGTATTCAATGATGCCAAAGGAGATGGCCGAGTTGAGGAAGTACATCGACAAAAACTTTGCTCGGGGTTTCATCCAGCCAGCAAATTCCCTGGTGGCTGCCCCCATCCTATTTCACGAGAAAAAGGACAGGTCAATGAGATTATGCGTTGATTTCCATGGGATCAACACTGTGAGTGTGGAAAACACCTACCCACTCCCACTCATGAAAGATTTGCCACCATAAAACTATTTTCAAGTGCCGCTTGGGGAGTTTCCAGTTCAAAGTGATGCCATTTGGGCTACAAGGGGATCCTGCTGTGCTCATTCAGTTAATCAATGAGGTCCTGCTCAATGATGTGCACCTCTACCAGGGGGTTCTGATCTACATGGATGATATAATTATCTTTAGCGAGACCCTCAAGGACCACATGAAAGTAGTCTGGCAAGTCCTACAGAAGTTACTCACTGCCAAACTGTATGCTAAACTGTCAAAATGTGAATTTCACTGCAACACAATAGATTACTTGGGCTATAGAATCTCCAGTGGTGGGATCGAGATGGACCCGAAAAAAGTTTCGGCTTTATTGGATTGGCAATCTCCCTGAACCTGGCAGCAATTACAAAGTTTTCTGGGGTTTGGCAACTTCTATCACCAATTCATTCTGGCATTTACTCAGGTGGTGCTGCCACTATCCAAACTGATAAAAACAGGGGAGGGGAATCTCAAACTGCAACCCACCCAACTGCTGCAGTGGACAATGATGTGCCAAAAGGTGTTCGAGGCCCTGAGACAACTGTTCACACAAGAACCAGTTCTTCAGTATCCTGATCTGGAAAGGCCATTTGTAATCCAAACCGATACCAGTGACGTCTCAGTTGCGGCGGTACTTCTCCAGGAGAACCCCCAAGGTCACCTCCAACCCTGTGTTTATGTTAGCAAAAAGCTGATCAACACAGAACTGAGATGGGCGGTGTAGGAGAAGGAAGTGTATGCCATATGTTGGGCATTACTCTCTTGAGGCACTTCCTCGAAGGCAGCAAAATCCCATTCCAGGTTTGGACTGACCACAAAAACCTGGAAGTGCTGAGGAATCCAAGGAAGTTGTCCCCCAAATAAGTGTGATGGGCCCAATATTTCAAAAATTTCGATTTTGAATTGAAACACATCCCAGGGGGTGGGGAAACATCCTAGCGGACACATTGTCCCAGAAACCACAGTTCAACAGCCAGAAGAAAGAAATTGTCCAACAAGTGTTATCCCTCTTGCAGCCAGCAGCTCAAGTGACTACAAGGGCCCAGAGCTGACATCGCCCTTTAGGTGGCCTGCACCCACTGATGGATGATTTCAACACGGATCCTTGGTTCCTCGACAACTGGGATTCCCTCACAATCCACGATGGTCTAGCATGAAAGGGTATCCAAAATCTACATCCCAACCAGTCTACACATCAAAATCCTGGAGCAGTGTCATGATGTGAAATTGGCTGGCCATTTTGGGTTTTTAAAAACCCTCCATCTAGTGTGAAAGCAATTTTGGTGACTGTGCCTCAAACCTGAGGTGGGGGACTATGTAAAAAGTTGTGTGGTCTGTGCCACCATGAAAGGAAGACCTGGAAAGCCACCCGGTCTTCTGCAAACCGTGGCTGAGCCTTCATGACCATGGGAAGAGATTGGCATGGATTTCATCATAGACCTTCCTTCCAGTGATGGGAAAATGGTCATGTGGACTGTCATTTACCTGTTTTCCAAACAAGCCCATTTTGTAGCATGCTCTGGACTTTCATCGGTGAAAAAATTAGCCAAGATGTTTATCCAGCATGTCTAGCGATTGCGTGGAGCCCCAAAGTGAGTGATTTCTGACTGAGGAGTGCAGTTTACTGCAAAGTTTTGGAGGCAATTCTTGATGTCAATAGGATCTGCACAAGGAGTTAGTTCAGGATTTCATCTGGCTACTAATGGGGCTGCCAAACGCGTGAACACCATGGTGGAGCAGTACTTGAGATGCTACATGGACTATCAGCAGAGCAACTGGTCAGATCTTTTGCCTTTTGCTGAAGTGGTTTCCAACAATGCCATCTACAGTAGCACGGGACTAATGCCATCTCAAGTAATCATCAGGGTGGTCTTTGTCCTGATGCCAGAACTGCCCCAGGAACCCCTTTCATCTATGTCCTTGCAGGAGTGGATGGACTTTGTGAGAGAGAGTTGGGAGAAAACTAAAGCTACATTGAAGAAATCAGCTAAGGGGTACAAAAATCTGAAGTGTCCCACTGACTTAGAGTCATGGGCACCCTTTAATATGATATCTCTCAAGTTTGAGAGCATGTATAATTTGGCCCTGACCCAAGCCATCATGCATGGTGCAGTCATTTTTTTGAGTAATAAGCCATTCATCAACTTCTAGTGCTTCCTTGAGCTTCTCACACAGTTCATTTTGAATCTCAGACTCCTCCTCTAGTGGTTACTGGGGTTGCTAGTTGCTTCAAGGGGATAACAGGTCTGACCATTTCCGCTTTAACATTATTCTATTGGGGAAATCTAGACAAAGTATCCACCATAAAATTCTTCCCCCCTGGAACATAACAAAGGCTGAAGTTGAAATGATTAAAGTGTTGAGCCCAACAGATTTGTTTAGAGGACAGCTGGTGCAGAGTTTTCAGGGCTTTCAGATTTTTATGGTCTGTCCAGACCTCAAACAGCATCCTTGCCTCTTTCAGGAAATACCACCAAGTGAGTAGGGTCCACTGTGCTGCATATGTCTCCTTCTCCCATATCACCCACCTCTGTTCATTCTCAGTGAGTTTCTTAGAAATGTATGTGCATGGCTGTAGCAACACCTGGGTAGTTCTGTTCAATAACTCCATTCCCATGGCGACATTGTTCACATTGGCCTGAATTACAAATGGAACACCTGGGTCGGGGTGCTTCAGCATGGGTTCTGCTGCAAACAGTTGTTGGAGCTTTTCAAACACTGCTTGGCACTCCATGGTCCACTTAAGTTGCTGACCTGGTTTTGGCTTCCCCTCACCCTTAGTTTTTAAAAGGTTGGTGATTGGCAATGCAATCTTTGCAAAGAAGGAGATGAACTGTTGGTAGAATTGGCAAACTTTAGGAAGCTTTGCAATTGCCTCCTAATGCTTGGAGGGGCCCATTCTAGCACTGCCTTTACATTTCTGGGTCCATTTCCACTCTTTCATTTGAGATAGAATAACCCAGGTAATCAATCTTATCTTGGTGAAATTCATACTTTGAGAGTTTTGTATAAGTTCAGTGGCTTGGACCCTCTTAAGGATTACCTGCACAAATTTCATATGTACCTCCCTCATTTCAGTGTATATTAAAATATCATCCAAATATACCAACACTCCCTTGTACAAAATGTCATGCAGCACCTCATTGATCAGTTGCATGAACACTGTGGTGGGGCCACTGTAAGCCAAAAGGAAACACCCACAACTGGAAACATCCCAGGGGGCAATTAAATGCCATTTTCCATTTATTGCTCTCCTTGATCCGCACCTGGTGGTAAGCTTCCTACAAGTCTAACTTAGTGAAGATTTTTCCTTTGGCTAAATGTGCCAACATGTCCTTTATCGGGGCAGTGGGTAGTCATTTTCTATATGTACCATGTTTAGCACACTGTAATCAACACATAGACTGAGAGTCCCATTTTTCTTCTCCCAGAACAAAACTTGGCTGCCACTTGAGACCTTGCTGGTTGAATAAATCCACACTTTAAATTCTTATCTATGAAAGTGTGAAGCTCTCCTAGTTCACATGTAGTCATCAAGAAAAGTTTAGTCTTCGGGAATTTAGCTCCAGGAAGGATATCAATATTGCAGTCTATGGGGCAATGAGATGAGAGCACATCAAAACCTTTCTCAGTAAACACATCTCTCAAGTCCCAGTACTCCTTTGGGATTTTGAATTTGCTTATTGACTGATCCAGAGCTGCTGTCCCCAGCTCCCTTTGCACTTTATTTTTCTCACTGCTGCATTTTGGATTTTTTCCCTCTTTCTTGGCTACTTTCTGCTGAATCTTTAAAAGCTCCCTCCTCCAATTCACTTCAAGATTCCATTTCTGCAGCCAAGACAGTCCAAGTATGAAGAGCCTCTCCATCCCTGGTGCCACTATAAAACTCAGAGTCTTGTTGTGATTTCCCATTCTCATCTCTATTGGCTCAGTTATAAAGTGAGTTGGGTCCTCTCCAGCTACAATCCCATCAATCCCAAAATGCTACGGGCACTCTCAGCCTCTTGAATCTCAGTCCCAGCTCTTCAATGACTTCAGGGCTGACCATGCACCTAGTGCAGCCCATCCAATAAATCCAGAATCCTCTCTTGGGTTCTGAAAGAGAACACAACTGACTCCATAGGGCGGGTTATGGGGTCACTCATCAACTTACCAAGGGATCATCATCACTGTCACTGTCAACCTCATCTGGTCAGCACTCCCAACCCCTCAGAGCCAGGACCTCTGACCTCTATGACCTCCAGATCTTTCAGTACAACTCCCTTGTAGCTAGGCACCCACATACCAGAGCCAACTGACTTGATTTTGGAGAGATAACAACAGTACCAAGCTGCAATGTAATCTCCTCCCTATTTCTCCCCCCCCCCCCAATTGTATGGCAGCAAGCTACAGGCTGGCTGACAATCTGTAATTCATATACCTTACAGCCTGTTTGAAGCTCCTCTTTTTGTCTGCTTATTTGTATTCTGTGACTAATGTATGCTTCTAATTTCTGCATCTTAGTTGCAAGAGGAAAATAACCTCTTAGCCATGAAATGGCATGCCTTATGAAAGAAAGCAAGGAGCTGAAAAACAAACTGAAAGGAAATCCAGAAACTGAGTACTATTTTAATTTAAAAACATTTTGTTTTCATTTTCATTTATTTCATCTTATGTTTGGCTGTACAATTTCTAGCTCTTTTGTTATATTTTGCCAGGTTCTGCCCATTGGAATAAAGAGGAAGATGATGTTGAATCATGTAAGCAACAGCAAGAGCATAAGGAAAACAGAGATACTATATAAAAAAGGAGGTGTGATGAAATTAGTAACTAAATTAGTGGACTAAATTAATGGATTAAAAAAATGCTGTGCATATGGTATACTTAGTTTTCAGTAAGGCATTCGACAAACCACAGCCTACATCATATATTACAGCCTACATCATAAAATAAAACAATGTTGGATAGACGTTGAAGCTCCATCTACCTCGAAAGAAGCAGGCAATGATTCTGTGTCATCTTGGACCCACTGCTCTTCAATATCTTCATCAATGAGGTAGATGCTGAAATAGAAGGGGACCTCATCAAATTTGCAGGAAAAAAGGCAAATGCACAGGTATAGAATACACACTATCTGCTTGATAATAGTAACTGTGGGAGGAATCTAGGTGTCTTATTGGGCTACCACTTTATTATGAGCCAGCCAGTTCACATTTATAAACATTTATTCTTATTTTACATTATCTTCTCCCAGGGATTAGAAGGAGATGCTGACAGAAATGATAGAAGGAAAGAAAGACAGTATGAGGAGCTAAAAAAGGAATATCAGAAAGCAATCAACAGAATGAATACTGAAAGCATTTTACATGATGGTAACAAATTAGAACAATCTCTGTGAGATTGTATAATGCATTAAAAGTTAATTTTGATTCTGCTTCATCAATTTATTTTTATAGGAAGTAGCAAAAGAGACCCAGTAAGAAAGATACCTGAAGATGACTTGGGAGCATGGAATAGATGACTTCTACTTCTACCCACAATCTCTACCTCTCTACAGAAGAAAAATGGATGACGATGACAGTAAGATTTGTCCTTCCATTTTTGGGAGAGAAAGAGACATGTTTCAAATGATGACTCTCTTCTTCAGAAATCACAATTTGGAATGTCATATCTTCATCCTCTGTCACTAGAGTTTTAACTTTAGCACAGGGGCCCTCAAAGTACAGCCCATGGGCCAGATACAGCCCACCAAAGGCATTAATTGGGCCCACACAGGACCACAAGGCTGCTCTGCCCATATCGCCCCATCCACATGCCAGCCCCAACCTTCAGCTGAGTATAGGCCTTACCTTCATAAGCTCTGAGGGCTGGAACTGGAAGATAAGGCCAATGGCAGGAAAGGGAAATCCGCCCAGGACACGCTGTGCTTGGCTGAAGTGCTGCCTCAAAGGGGGTGGACATGGAAAGGCTCATCTGCCTTTCGGGCCTGCCTCTCAGCTTCCATCAGGCTTATGGGTGCCTGCCGCCTGCTTCCCCTGACACAGGGGGACATCAACCTTAGCTTTGCTGTCCATTGCTGCTAGGAATCTCAAATAAGGCTGAGAATGAATTTTGTGTTGTAGCCAGACTGGGCGCTAGCTAGGCCCCCTGCAAATTCCTCATCTTTCAAGGAGCTCAACCAAGGTCTTGCTCGCCAATAACTGAGGCATCTGGACTTCCAATGATGGGATGGGGTCCTTCAGGCAGTTAGCTTGGCCTACTGTTTAGTAGCTCCAGCGACTACAACACAAACATTCATCTTGGCAATATTTGAGATTCCTAGCTGCAGTGGCAGAAAAGCTAGGGTTGACTTCAGCTGCTTCTATCTGCTGCAGTGCTTTCCAGATGCAGCTTACACCTCTAAGCCTGAAGCGGTGGGAGAGCCTTGAGTCTTCAAGTTTCAAGTGACAAGAGATGTGTTACTTTTGGGGAAACAGATTGCCCTGTCTCCCCACTAGCCAGCTGGTCTTCAGTGTGCGGCTGTGATAAAATTTGCACATACACACTAAGAGTTTTCTTTGCAGTTTGGGGGACTGGGGGAAAATCCATTTGACTAACTGCTTTGTTATTTATTTTTTATTTATTTATTTGATTTATATACCGCCCCTCTCCCGAAGGACTCGGGGCGGTTCACAGCCAATAAAACATCATTCCAAACAATACAAATTAAAAACAATTTTATAAGTGAATGGAACCCTACTTTCAGAAAGCTTTAGAAATTAAATCAAAGAATACTACTGAAATTCATATTTAAAATCCAAGATGAGATCTACTGAATTAAATGGGAAAATTTCAAGAAATGTTACTAAATTAAGATTTCATATTTAAATGTTTCCTGTACATCTGTACTCCTTTTTGGGGACTCCCTTCACTTGTTGCTTAATCCAACCAGAGACAACTGGCTGGATTGCTGTGGCTAATGTGACATTGTGTTTTACACCTCTTTGTTTAATAATAACAATAATAATTGGTCCTAAATTGATCCCAATTGAAGTTGTTACATGATGACTACCTGAATTATGAAAATGCTCTTTCGTCATCAAATATGTTCCTGAAAAAATTGCTTTTGGCATCCCCTTCTTGTCTGGAGGTCAAAGTAAGAAAAAGTCTTCCAGCAATTTAAATGTCACGCAGATGGTCATACCCTGCAAGTTTCTGCCTCAGTACCTGGGGTGCTAAGAAAGAAAACCTCAAGAATACTTGGAGGAAGACATAAAATGTACTCTGGCCTTGCCAGCCAAGTTAATATATTCCATCTGGCCAAATGTCCAACCTCCTTCTCACCAGAGGAGCTAGATGAACCATGTTTCTGCCATAAAAATATAGTGAGATGTAATTTACAGAAGAGCATATCAGCTCAGTCATTGCCTGGGTTACAGGAACCTTGCTAGTCTAGAGTTCCTGGGCATTTGTGAAAATGGACTATAGGATTCATAGCTGCTGTCTGAGTAACCAAGGCCTGCAGACTTGCCAGAAGTAACTCAAACTGTAAAGGCAAACCAGAGGGAGTTGGCAGTAGGAAAAACCAGCACAGCTATTGAATTGTTTATATTTGGAAACCAGGATCTTATTCTTTGCATCAGAAACTATAAAGATTTCTAACAAAAGAAGTGAAATAATTGAAACAAAGAAACGCTGAGCATCTAGAACAACACAAAAACTGTATTGCCTGCATTGAAGCTTGTTAGCCCAAGCATTAAAAGATGCAAATGCTGTAATAGCAAATATAAGCACCTGCTCATGTAAGAAACCAATCAACCAATGCATAGTGCAGTTGCGTTTATAATTGCATATCTGGGGTGCAAAATCAACAAAGAGGAAAAGTAGTCAAACAGTGCACTACCAAAATGAAAGACTGAGCTGGAAAATAAGATCAGCAAGCTGTGATCAGATGCAAGCAGGGTAGAACAGATTAAATAAAAGAACCTGAAGAACAAGACTAAATAATACTGGATCAAAAATATCACCTAGAAACAAGGAAGATTAAGGAAGCATTGGAAATTATAAAGCAGTAAATAACAGCTATAGCCAAAAAGATAAACAGACATGAAATTCAAATTCCACACTGCAGGCAGACTCTCCAATTTCAATCTCAATCCGAAACATTGAGAGACTGCAGTGAATCAGTCAACACTTGACAAGGAAGGTACAGTGCAGTTTGAGTACAGATATGGGATAATCCAAAGAAATACAGTAGATAGTGGATCAGAATAAAAAAGGAGGGAAGTTGGAAGGAAAGAACTTGTAATAGCAGAGAAATGATAGAGAAAATAGATCAAGAATTTGTGAAGATGAACTGCATGATTTTGGTTGAAACATCTGACTGGTTTACACTCGCTAGTTGCCAAGCAGTTTACTAACATATTGCAAGGAGGTGAAATTGAAAAGTGGCTAACATTTGGCCAAATTTATCTGATAATAAAAGATCCAGAAAAACTGACCACATCAGACACTACAGGCTGATTACCTGCTTAGAGTGGCATAAAGAAGCTGGATTTGCTAGTCAGAAAAGGTTGGCTCACTATACACCAGATGTTCGTGCCCTAGCACTGTATGATGGAATGAGCTCCCATTACTTGCCTCAGCTTCTGCTAACCAACCTAGCAGTATAAAAACATGCAAAATGCAAGTAGATAAATAGGGACCACTCTGGTGAGAAGCTAACAGCTTCCTGCAATAGCAAGAAACCAATCGGCACCAGACCTGCAGGAATGCAAAGTGAAATCAATGGAGCAAAAGTCCCAGATAATGCCAACTCTCCCACAGAATGTCATTAGCCACTCTGTGTGGAGCTAGTTCATCTTCTGCAATACACCATGGATAGTGCATGAGCATGAACTAAGCAAACTGGCAAGGAAGCCAAACTACTCAGGTCTAGGTCTATTTGGGTCTTTTCCTGTGTAAGTTTCAGAATCTTTTCGCAACATTTCGGCGAGATCCCACTTGCCATCTTCAGGCTGGTGCCTTCTGCTTCAAGTCAGGGCAAGAAGTGTGTGGCTGGAGCTGCTGTGTCTGTGTAAATACTGGAGGGAGGGCGTGGTGTGCTGGGCTAACCATAGGAGTAGGTTCCCCCTTTTGCATTGACAGTTATAAATTGCACTTATATATAAGTGTTAAATGCGTAAGATAAGTTACCTTTTGGCATATCTTTTTTATACTTAAAACAGTAATTAGAGCAAAGAAATGATGTCGAGTTGGCCACGCCCACCCAGTCACATTACCACCTTGCCACGCCCACTTAGCAACACCCACAGAATCTGTTGCTAAATTAGTTTTATCCCAACACTGCATGCTCCCTAAATGTAATAGATTTTCTGTCATTTATTCTGATCATCAAAAAGGCTTTGCTTTGGATAGATAGAAAAACATGACCTGTTCACATCACTCAGGAATAAATGAAACCCAAACTGTGGATCTGAAAGAACTCCTCCATGTCATCTGCTTATTTAAATAACAGACAAAGCTAGCTACATTTCTCCCTCCAAACAACTTTTTTTTCTTCCTAATAATTTGGGTAGAGGAAGAATTTTTGAAACTCAAAAGCTTTACACAGCTGACCTCATAAAGATAAATAATGCCCTGCGTTGAATCTATGAGAGGAACTGCTAGGTATTGGATAAGATATATTTCTGATATTTCATTCAAAATAGAATATTTAGAATATTCTATTTTATATTATATAAAATATAAACATATTATATTGTATTTATATTGTAAAAAAGGCAGGGGACCAAGATTTCAATTTAAAAAATGCAGAAACATGCTAAATTATTTCTTATTTATTTCAGTAATATATTCATATCTTGCCTTTTAGATATAACTGCCTCATGGCAACTTATATCAGCATAATTCCTCTCAGATGGATGATCTGAGAACCTGAAATTGCTCTCTAAGATAGCAGCTAAAATAAGAACCCAGTTAATACAATTGATAAAGAAGTACACAGATGCAAAAAAACCAAACATTAAAAAAATATACATTAAAGCTTATTTACTTAGATTGGGTGCAGATAATATGAGTCAATATGGTTGGTTTTTATATTTAACTATTTACAGAATTAAATTAAACCAAGGGCATCATTTTCTTTCTATGCACATGCACAGATATATTGCTTTATATGTATCCTTGCCTTATTGGCTTTGCTTTTAAGGCCATTACAGTGCTATTAACAATGAATATAATCGGTAGGTGGACCCAGGAATTATTATTTAAAAACTATAACTTTCTTCATTTACTCAGGAGTTCAACTCCTCCCCCGTGCATCAAGCAATAATCCTAATTAAAATCACTAAGATTCACTTTTAAGTGAAGGATTGCATTGTAGAGGTATGCTTTCAAATGAAGCTTTACTTCATGAATGGCTCAAACGTTTCAACTAGAGAGAGAAGGACATGATTTTCCATGTGTAATCTTTCCATGCTTCTTTTTTGGTTCACCTTTTTCCCCATTTCCCATTAAACAAAGTCACTTGAAAAAAAGAAATTGAAAACCAAAGAATCTTTTGACTGGGAGCTATATACCAGGGAGTACCCCAGGTAATGAAGCATAGGTGAAATTCAGCCGGTTCGCACTGGTTCTATAGAACCGGTTATTAGAAGAAATCTCCTTTTGCTTTTTTTCCCACTTTGCAGGGTTAATCCTGTAAATAAAGCAGTTGTTTCTAGCCTAATCTTTATTGCCTTGCTCACAGAAACTGCATCTCCCCTTATTACATTGTAACTTTGGTGAAGTTTAATTCTGTGCTTGGTGATGTTTAATCCTGTGGCCACGCCACAGAACTGGTAGTAAAAAAAATTGAATTTCACCACTGTAATGAAGTGACTTAGCAAACAAATTCAAACATTTTAAGATAAGACCTAAAATAGATAAATGTAAATTACAAACAGAAATAAATCTAACAATCCCCACAAATACAAACTGGCAATACCTATAATCAATGACAAGAATGGAGAAACTATCTATGAAAAGGAAATTCATCAAGAGCTTTATTGACTATCAATTTGATTATGGTAGACTTCAGGCTGAAGGTTCAATAATGTAAAATAGAGTATGAGCATAAATATTCTGAAGTCAGAATGTATGGATGATAAGCTGAAAGTATTCAATCCTTTTTTCCTCTTTTCTCTCTTTCACTTCTTTGTCTATCATGAATCATAATGTGATCTAAAGTTACCATGAAATTAAAAAAAACATTTAATTAAAGTAGAAATGTTTTTAATGTGTTTTTACAACCCAGTGATTTGGATGTTGCTCTGAAATAAGATTTTGATATATTTGATTTTTAGATTGCTGGTATAATGAGATAATTCGAAATATTTAAATTAACTTTATTGTTGGTAATTATGTATCTTGTGAAAGGCAAACAGGACACTTCTATTCTAATATAACATCCATAATATGAAAAGCTATGGGTTTTACTCTATGTAGTGTAATGGCCAAATGAAAGATGAAAAAATAGAATGCTCATGCTGAGATTTATCAGATCAAAATAAAAGAAGAATAAGATGAGTATGATCTGCAAGTATTTCATGTTTCAAAGTTTTCTAAAAATAAAAGCTAATAGGGGATCCATAAGTAGTAAGGAAACCAACTCTTCCCTATTCTTCCCACCCTTAAAGTACTAAGCATTAGTCAATTGTGTATTGCTTATATGTTACTTAATTGTAACATGGGAATCACTTTCCCTGGGTTATGCATCAGCTGCTTAACCATGTTTTCAAAATAGCTGTCTCTTTTTGTGATTATACAATTGAAGCAGTGGTATAGCTTTACAGTGAACTGTTTCTAGTGATCTTTGCTCAGTTGCCTAGTGCTTTTTGGTTGCTTAGTAACAATAAATCATGCTCCCTAAACATTTTCACAGAACCCCAAAGTGTCTGGGGTCTGCCTACCACAATGCTAGACAACTCAACAGTGCTTCAGAGCCATCTCCATTTCGCACTCTTTACTGTTCTTTTCTTGAAATCTAAAACATGCTGGAGAACCAAAGCCCAGTTATAACACAAGAAGTTACAAGTGACTGAGAGCAGATCATATCATGTCTTTGCCAAATTTGCATGCTTCTGCTTTTTGTTATCAGGACTCTGTTTTTCATGGATCTTTCTGAACATTTGTTTTGTCTTTTGGTAATATTTGAACTATCTACCTCATAATAAAACATGAAACATCAATGATGGAATAATTTACCTACTTGCATTTTCTGGTTCCATTCTTAGACCCAACCATGCTAATCTTTTAATTACTCATAATATTCAATAAATAAAATTTAATTTGGAAGAAATAGGATACTAGGTAGACTCAGCTTAAGGTTCCTAGTAAGATGTCAGTGAATACTTTTTTTGATTCTGTTATACACCATTCTATCAACACAACTTTCTAATTTCCAAGCATTTTTTAATTAAAAGCAGTAGAACAGGAAGGTGTCAAACTGGAAATTGTGCTTAGCCACTAATAAAATATTTATTTAAAATAATACCAGGGAGTCCTATGCCAGTGATGGCGAACATTTTAAACACCGAGTGCCCATACTGTGCACATTTATTTATTTAATTTATATACCGCCCCCTCTCCCTAAGGACTTGGGGCGGTGTACAGCCAATAAAAACACAAATACCAACAACAATTTAAAACCTAATTAAAATAATTAAATAGTGGCTGTCTAATTAAAACAATATTATTATAGTTTAAAATTTTAAATTAGAATCAATTAACACAGACGGTTAATATAAACAATAAAATTTAGTATAAAATTAAATTCAGTTAAAACAGAATTAAATTTAAATTAAAACCCGAGGGTATCAGGCCAGGCCGGCTTGTTGAAATAGATGGGTCTTCAGGGCACATCGGAAACACCAGAGATCCGTAATTGTACGGATCTCCGGAGGGAGTTCATTCCACAGGGAGGGTGCAGCCATAGAGAAGGCCTGTACCCTCGGGGTTGTCAGACGACACCATCCCGATGATGGAACCCCGAGGAGGCCAACCCTACGGGAACGCACTGGTCTGCTGGAGGCTGACATTGGCAATAGGCAGTCCCGTAAGTACCCGGGTCCCAAGCCATGGAGCGCTTTAAAGGTAAGCACCAACACCTTGAACTGTACTCAAAAGGCTACAGGAACCCAGTGCAGCTCACGCAGGAAAGGTGTAACATGGGAGCTCCTAGGGGCTCCCATAATTACCTGTGCGGCCACATTCTGGACCAACTGCAGCCTCCAGATGCCTTTCAAGGGGAGCCCCATGTAGAGAGCATGCATACCCAAACTGTAAAATGCATGTGTGCACGCTTGTGCAGCAGAGACCCAAAGACCAGCTGGCTGGTGGGAGGCAGGGCATCCCAACACCGGCAGCTCTGCAAGCTCTTTTTTTTTTTGCAAGCTTCTGTTTTGTCTTTTGCAGGAAAATTTGTGTTTCCCTGCAAAAGATGGTGAGAAACACCATGGAGAAACACGGTGGAACTAAGCTGGGATGATGGCGTGCATGCCTACAGAGAGGGCTCTGAGTGCCACCTCTGGCATGTGTGTCATAGGTTCACCACCCCTATCCTATGATATTTGTAGGAAATGAAATGGCAGGTGATTAGAGACCATTGTTTTGGTTGGAAGTGTGTCCTGTCCAGACAAGGATAGACTGGGGAGGGTGGTGGCAAATGTCTAAACAGATTGAGAAGGACCACCATTACCAATATGCTTTCTGATAATAAGTATTTGGGAGTTATCAGCTCCAGTGTCACAGCCCATGTGTTCAGTTCACAGGCGACCCCTTAAGGTAACTATTTAGGGAAAAGACCAACAAATTTTAATAGGATCTCCAAAGGATAAAAATAATTAGGGGCAACCATACGTGTGTGTGTGAGTGTGTGTGTGAAGATAGAAGTCAGAACTACATGATTGAAATTCTGCCTCTTCAGTACATGTGTGGAAGTGGAAAGTTTTCAGTTGAAGGATCTTTGCCATCATCTTGATTCCACCATATGTTACAAGGAATTACACATCCTTGGTTAGCTCGCTTAAACCATAGTACAACACAGTGTTATTATACCTCTGCCCAAGGTACAAACTAACATAGTGTTCATATAAATTATCTAGAGTAATCTGCTTTATATGAAATTTTGGCATAGGAATATCTTCTTTGTATTGCATGGTATCATGCTGAAGTCTGCATTTCTGTAGAAAGTACATAGATGTTCAAAACAAACAATTATAGTAAACAACCTATCATTTTATGTCTTTTTCAGTACTAAGTCAAAATCTCAAAATTTTACTATATATGGCTTCTCAAATTCACTTTGAAAAACCAGTCTGAATAGTGCTTTAGGAGATCTAGGATCATTCTTGGTGGAGGGCAAACCAAACCAAAGATATTGTGGCACATCTTTATATTTTTGCTCATTAATAGATTTGGGAGGCTTGTAGAGACATGGAGAAAAAGAAGCAGTTGAAAAATACAGGAGAGCTACAAATAGACTATTACATTTCATTAATCAGGAGGTGTGGCTGCATGCTAAAACCTCATCTATTTCCTGTTGCTTCTTTGAGATTTAATATGGAATGGCTGTACGGCATATTATCTCTGAAACAAGTACAATGTTTGTTATATTCAGATGCACAGATTTAATATAACATGTGAAACTAAGTAAATTATTTCCTATATATTGTGTCCATGCATGCACAGAAGCATTAGGTTATGTAATGCATGCCTGCAGCCACCGGAAAATACTTTAAGATGACAGTTCCCTATAAAAGGGACTGCTGCCCCGCAGCATGTTGTTAGTAGCTAGCAGAGTTGAATAAAGGATTTTATGCTACACCCTGTCTGCCTCTCTTCCCTTCCTGATTCTAACACTGGCGACAAAGGTGGGATCCTGAAGAGCATGCAGATTGAAAGCAACTAGCCCTGAGCCACAGCCCAATGAACACCAGAAAGAAACAGAATGTCAGCCACAAGCACGTTCAGAGTGTTCAATGTGAAAAATGAAACATGGGATGCATTCCTCATCCATTTCAACTGCTTTCTGAGGGGGAATGAGCTCTGCAATGTATCAGACAGCAGGAAGCAAGCCCTGTTCCTGAACCACTGTGGATCAAAAGTTTTCACAATGGCAATGGCCTGACAACATGGATGAAGTGCCACGGACAACCCTCATGGCCAAGCTGAAGGCCCACTATGCCCCCCACCATCTGAGATGGCCTGCCTTCAGTGGAACCAAGCCGAGGGGGAGTCCATAAGTGAATTCATCGCCACACTGCGAGACACGGCAACGCAATGTGATTTCACCGATCTAGAAAGGACAGTCACGGACTGATTTGTCTGTGGCCTGAGAGAAGATAAGCTGTGGAGGAGATTGATGGCCAGGAGCACCCTCACCCTCCAAATCACCATCAAGAAAGCCATCACCACCAAGGCCACCCAAAAGCTGCAAAATACAGGAAAAACAGCAATCGTCCATCACAGGGACATTGAAGAGGGAAGTGCAACTGATTCAGCTGAAGAGGACGAAGTCCACAAGGTCCAAGCCACCAGAGGGACCAAGATGACCACCAAGGGTCACCAAGCCATGTGCCAGAAGTCCAAAGTAGACGAGCAACTAGACAAGCTCATCAAACAAGGAGTCCTAGAACCGTTGACCTCGCTAAGTGGGAAACCCTCATAGTGACCCCAGTCAAGCCATATGGGTCCATTAGAATATGCAGGGATTACAAGTGCACTATAAACAAGGCACTTCAGTTCCACACATACCCCGTCCCAGTAGTCCAACACTTGCTACACTCCCTGAGGCAAGGAAAAATCTTTGCCAAACTCGACTTGACTCAAGCCTACCAACAGCTGCCAGTCAATGTGGAAACAGCCAAAGCGCAAACTATAGTCACTCACCATGGGGCATTCAAATGCAAGTGTCTTCAATTTGGGGTCAGTGTGGCACCAGGATTGTTCCATTGGAGCATCTTTTGCAGGGAATTCTGGGGGTCACCCCTTACTTTGATGATGTCCTGATAGTGGCAAGGGACCAAGACAAACCCACCCAATGACTACGGACCATCCTACAACAATTCCAAGAAGCTGGACTAAAGGTGAAGAGGGACAAATGCAAAATTGCCATCCCAGAGTTCAAATTCCTAGGTTACCACATAAACACCGAAGGCATTCACCACACCACCGAAAAAGTAAAGGCAATCCACCTAACACCCACCCCAGTAAATAAAATGGAGTTGCAGGCTTTCTTAGATCTCCTGAATTTTTATAGCATTTTTATAAAACAAAAAGCCACTGCTGCAGAGCCCCTGCACTGACTATTGGACAAACAAGCCAAATGAAAATGGGGTCCAAATGAAGAGGAAGCATTCCGGAAGATGAAAATCTCGATTATATCAAAAAGCCTAATTATCCAATTCAACTAAAAACTACCAGTAAGATTCACATGCTATGCCTCCCCTTTTGGAGTGGGAGCAGTCCTAAGCCATCAGCTCCCAAACAGTCAAGAAGCACCATTGCCTTTTTCTCACACATGCTTTAACAAGCGGAGAGAAAATACAGTCAGTTGGACAAAGAAGCTCTGGCAGCCATAGCGGGCATAAAACATTTCCATGAATACCTATATGGATGAACATTCCAGCTCATTACGGACCATAAGCTACTGCTGGGAATCATTGCAGGAAACAAGCTGACATTACAAGTGCTGTCACTGAGAATGACCCACTGGACGGAATTCCTCGCAGCATACAATTACATCCTTGTCCACAAGCTAGGAGTCAAAACAGCTCATGCAGACACCTTGAGCCACTGCCCCTTGAAGTCCAGAGTGCAAGACCCAGACCCAGCAACAAAAGTCCTGATGGTGGAAGAACTACAATACAGCCCCATAACAGCTGCAGATATAGCCAAAGAAACCCAAGCTGATCAAACATTATCAATGATCCTGTGCTGGGCCAGCCAACAAGGCAACCAAGCACAGAATTTAAAAAATATTACTCATGCCAGCAAGAACTGTCAATGCAAAAGGGGGAACCTACTCCTATGGGGGAACCAAGTCATCGTTCCATCCACCCTACAACAATTACTGCACACCTTACACAAGGGTCACCAGGGGTAGTCAGGATGAAGGCCCCAGCTTGCAACTACATCTGGTGGCCAGACCTGAACAAGGACATAAAGCAATGGATAAAGAAATGCCAACCATGCCAGCTGTCAAGACCGGCACCAGCAGCCACAACACCAACACAGTAGGACAATGGAATGGAAAAGGCACATAGACCAGTTAAGGTCCAGGGTGCCATCAGATGATAAAGCCAAAAGTGAAAGAAAAGCACAAACCGAGGGGACGCCAGCCTTGGAGACAACCAAACAGACACCAGAAGTGGATGAAAATGACAGAACAACCTTGCTCCTACCTGGGGCCCAGACTCAGACCAGTGATGCATCTCCCACCACAGAGGCCCAAAACCTGCCAAAGGACCGAAGAACAGAGGGAGCTCCAGAGACAACTGTTCCCAGCCAAGACACAGCAGAAATGCCTGGGGACATGTGCAGATCCGACAGGGTACAGCACTGCCCTGACTATCTGAAGAAATATGCCTGCTGCATGAACTCCCATTCAGAGATGTGGAACCAGCCAGGTGGGGAGGGGCAGAAACATTAGGTTATGTAATGCATGCCTGCAGCCGTGGGAAAATACTTTTAGCTAATTGGCTGCTTGCTGACAGTTCCCTATAAAAGGGACTGCTGTCCAGCAGCATGTTGTTAGAAGCTGGCAGAGCTGAATAAAGGATTTTATGCTACTCCCTGTCTGCATCTCTTCCCCTCCTGACTCTAACACTATATATTTATAGAAAGTGATGTTCTGTAAATTTATAATTTGTCATATTTAAATTCTAGCATATTATCATTTATCAAGATGAGTATCAAAACAAAATCTGACTTTTGCTCTCATCCCAGGGAGACCACAGATGACACAATTTAATTTAGGTTAGAAATATGACAAAATCTGGATCTCAATTAGAATCATAAAATTATGAAGTTCTTTAGGCCATCAGCTCAAAGAAGGAACTCAAATTAAAAGTTACTGAACACATCTAATGAAAGATAATTCATTGGGGTGGTGTTTTTGTACTTTTGTAATTGATTCTTCTGCTCTTACTGTTAAGAAGATTTTCCTAATATTCAACTGAAATGTTCCTTTTTCTGACTTTTAGGCCTTTTTTTCTGCATTCTTCACATTATGACAATCAAGAAAAAAGTCATGATACTATTTCAGATACTTGAATAAAAACATAATAGACAACTTTTTAAAAAGCTAACTTTTTAAAAATTCCTTCAATGTTTCCTGGGAAGTCTCTCTTTATGGTCTACGTGTCTGCTTTTGATCCTGATTTTCCTCAAAGAGCAAGGCAAATACAGAACACAGTGTATGAAGTGAGCGATGTATTTATGTTATTTTTACCAGATGAAGAACATTTATATCTATTAAATTTAATTTGGAGGGGGATCAATTGTTGTTTCTAATCTATCAATATAATTTTGAATTCCATTTCTGCTTTTTAATCTATTTAAACCATTAAAGCCCAACTATCTTATGTTATCTGCAAATTTGAGAAACATTCCTTCTTTCTCTTAATTCAAATAATTAATGAAAATATTGAATATTGCCCCTTCCCCAGACATTAATAATTTGCTCCATTCTGATTTGGAACTGTTGCCAGATTAGATCAGATTAGATTAGATTAAGAGAGTTAGAAGGGACCTTTTAGGTCATCTAACCCAACCCCTCACCCAAGTAGGAGAATCTACACCATTTCTGACAAACGGCAGTCTAGTCTCTTCTTGAAAGCCTCCAGTTATGAAACTCCCACAACTTCTGAAGGCAAGGTTTTCCATTGGTTGATTGTTCTCACTGTCAGAAAATTTCTTCTTATTTCTATTCAATTTCCATCCATTATTCTGTCAATATATAAGAGTTCATGAGCTGGAATAGGCAGACCAACAAATCAGCCAATGGGGACTGTTTGGTAACTGAAACAGTATTTGTTGTGTGAGCCACAAGAGAAGCCTGGGTGTGGCTTAGATTAACTGTTCTGTATATTAGAGCTAGAGTGCAATGGCATTGCTTGCTTCCATTCCATTCTGTGCTATGCTGGTATTTGTTATTTCTTCTTCTCTCTACTGTGTTGGAAAAACCTGCATGGGTATTGTATACATGCATTATGTGTTATATTGTATATAAATACATTTCTTACATATAATTGAATGCTGTTGAATTATTTTACTGTGTGCTGGCTGGATAGCAACAAACTCTGAGATACTCCTTGTCTTCAGGTGCCTTGAAAGTAGCTTGGCCCCTTCCTCTCTGTGACAGCCCCTCAAATATTGGAACTGCTATTATCTCTCCCCCAGTCCTTCTCTTCACTAGACTAGCCATGCCCAGTTCCTATAACCATTCTTCATACGTTTTAGTCCCCAGTCCCCTAATCATATTGATCGCTCTTCTCTGCACTTTTTTTAGAGTCTCAACATCTTTTTTAATAGTATGGTGACCAAAACTGAATGCAGTATTCTATGTATGCTCTTTAAAAAAGGCTTTATAGAGTGTATTAGTACCTCACTTGATCTTCATTGCATCCCTCTGTTAATGCAATTTAGGATTGCATTGTCTTTTTTGGCTACCGCCACACACTGCTGACTCATATTTAATTGGTTGTCCACTAAGCCTCCAAGATCCGTCTTACAGTTAGTGCTATTAAGCCTAGTTTCATCCAGTCTATATGTGTACTTTTGTTTTTTCTTGCCTAAGTGTAAGATTTTACTTTTTTCTACATTGAATTTAATTTTGTTAGATAGGGCTCAGTGTTCAAGTCTGTTAAAATCCATCTTCTAGGACAGGGATCGGCAACCCGCGGCTCCGCAGCTGCACGCGGCTCTTTTGAAGCTTTGCTGCGGCTCCGACAGACGCCAGGCCGCGCTGCCCTCATCGCCCCACTGCCTGCCCGCCCGCCCGCTTCTGCTGCAGCCGCCACCCAGACCCCTCCCCCACCCGGACTCTCCTTCCGTGGCCGCCGGGCTGCGCCAGACGCTGATGCCAGCGGGCGGGGGATGGCCAGGAACAGCCAGGCTGCACCGCCCTCATCACCCCACTGCCTGCCCACCCGCCCGCCGGCTTCTGCCGCAGCCGCCACCGCCTGGAGAAAAGCCACTACGCCCCTGGTTGGTACAAAAGACGGTGGCGGCTTTTCTCTGGGCGGCGGCGGCTGTGGCAGAAGCTGGCGGGTGGGCGGGCAGGCAGTGGGGTGATGCGGGCGGTGCAGCCTGGCTGTTCCTGGCCACCACCCCCCGCTGCCATCGGTGTCTGGCACGGCCTGGTGGCCGTGGAAGGAGAGTCCGGGTAGGGGAGGGGTCCGGGTGGCAGCAGTGGCAGCACTCAGCCTCCTCTGCCGGTCGAGGCAGTGGAGGGAGCGTGGAGCAGGCGGGCATCAGGGGGCTGGTGGGAAGAAGGGGTGAGTCAATAGCCCCCATGGCGCCAGGAGTAAGCAGCCGGGCAGGTGCGCATGGATGAGCGGAGGGGTGTCGGAGGGGCACCTTCGACTCTGCCCTGCCCGCAAGTCTTTTTTTTTTCCCAAAGGGGCTCTGCATAAGAAGACCCCCCCCCCAGACAAACACACGCACTCCCCGCCTATTGACTTTTGCCTTTTTTCTTGGGAGGGGAAGGGGTGTAGAAAAGCCCCCTCCCTGTGCCTAATAAGGATGAGTGGGGGGGGGGAACGCTCGTTCGGCATAGGCTGATGGGCCTGATTTTAAAGAATTTACAAAATATTGGGGGCCTGATGAATTGTTTTGTTTTTTTTAAAAAAGGTGACTTGTTAATTTAACGTTTATTTCTATGAGGAGGAGTAATTCTGAGGGGGTCAAACAAATAATAATAAAGTGAGAAAAAATATTTTTATGATGAGGAGGGCTTGAGGGGGTCAGGAAAAGAAATTATTGCCAAAAAATGACAAAAAAGTTATTTTTATGACAAGGATGACATTGGGCCCTCATTATTAATTATTATTTACATCAGGCACTGATTATGATTTATGGTACACTGG
>JAEANM010003224.1:0-22799 GCA_017656035.1 Myanophis thanlyinensis
GATTTACGATATCTCCCCCCGACTCTGGCAGTTCCCCTCTTCACCTCCTCTTACCTCCTCTACGGGGAGGGTCAAGGTGTTCCAGCAAGAGAGCACAGATCGAAATCGCGGACGATCGTGGATTCCGACCTGCCACTGAAGAAGCCAAACAGGAAGTCCGAGAGCCCCCTACATATTCTTATAGTTCCATCTTTTTTCTCTTTAAATAGAACTAGGGCTGCGACATGTGGCTTGGCCAGCTCAATGAACCTTGCTAGGTTTTTGTCTATGTATTCACACATTTCTTTTGTCTCCCGGGGTGCCATAGCATACAGTTTGGGTTTGGGAAGCTTGGCACCAGGTACAATTTCAATGGCACAATCTGTTGTGGGGTGGGGTGATAGGACATCATACTTGCTTTCACTGAACACTTCAGTGAGGACCTGATATTCTTCAGGGATCCATTCAGTCTGTGGGGTTTGTTCAGATGTGGCTGCCAGTTGTTCTGAGGGGACTCTGGGGGGAGTTTCCTATGTGGGTGATGCCTCTATTTGCTGGTACAAAGGGAGATGGGGGCTCTTGCTATTCTCAGCCTTCAGCTACCTTCTTGTCACCAGATGATTGGACCCCACTTGTCTAACCAAGAGAGCCCCAGTATGATCGTCAGTGCATTTTGGGAGCTATTACAAATCAAATTGATTCCCAGTGATCTAACCAATGCCCTAATGAAAGCATCATCATCAAGCCATTTAGCAAGAAAAATCTAGTTGTTTATTAGGAGTGCCATGTTGGCACAAACTAAATGAATCCAGCTCTGACTTCACCCAGTTTGTGCAATGTCTCTAACCCTGTTGCCCTCTCCCCACAAAGTGTGTCACCAGTCACATTCCCCAATGAAACAATTTCACAGGTTGTAGAAATCATTCCCCTCTGGCTGTTGCAGGTCTCCATGGAGATGGCTTTGACTTTGAGAGCTAGGATGTGTTTTGTTTTGACTGAGGTGTAAATTCCTCAGTGCAGCTGCGAGTTGCTACTTCCCATCCTCCTGCTCATGGCAACTTGGAAGCAGGTCAGAAAAGCTTCGCAAGTTGACATTCAGCATATTGCCCCCCCCCCCAAACAATCTTGGTACTCATTTTATCAACCTCAGAAGAATGGGAGACTGAGTCAACCTTGAACCCCATCAGGATCAAACTCCAGACAGTGGGCAGAATTTACCCGCAATACTGCATTCTAACTACTACATAGTCAGGGAATGGCAAACCACTTCTGAAATCTTGCCACAAAGACTGCAGGTATTTCTCAACACTAAGTGGAAGGCACCTGAGTGAATGAATGAATGATCCAGTGCTTTATTCATATAACATTCACTACTCCCAATATTTTTTCTGGCCCCTGGGAGGATTTCCATAAATTTATCTCCCTCTCTCCCCACCCCCCACCATTGCTAATGTATAAAGAGCTAAAAAGAGAGTTGCACATTTGGACAAGATGTACAGTAGTTTTCTATCCAAAAATAGCTTTGAGGAGAGAGTGAAGATACATAACCACTTCCTCAAAAGAAAAATAATTAATTCTAGCTTCAGGCTCTATATAGCATGGTGGTCAAGAGAACTGCTATAGAAAGCAGTAGGCATAGCAGTTCACACCTTTCTCTAAGGATTTATCATATTAGGATTCATTGGTGTGGAGGATTTGTTATTGATTAAAGCCATAATTCAAAGAAGGACTTAAAGCAACAATATGGATTTTTAAAAATCCATAAGTCACATCTAGTATTAGCAACAGAACAAGCTTGCCAAGAGACTAAAGACAATTAGTGATATTTCACTATGTGAGTGATTGCTTGGTTTAAATAATATCTTTTCCATTGCCATATTAACATCATTTTCCCTCTTTCACTCACATTAACCATTCTTTTTAGTGCTGTGCTAACAATTTCAAATATTGAGACAACTGAGTTTTTGTGTGCCATCTACTGTAAAATAATTGTCTCTGTTATTATTGGATCTGACTCTTCTTTGTAGTAAGACATTTCACAGAAGGAGATCTTAGAATCAGAATAGAGTTGGAATGGATCTTAGAGGTCTTCTAGTCCAACCCCTTGGTGAAGCAGAAGACCCTATATCATTTCAGACAATTGGCTACCCAGTCTCTTCTTAAAAACTTCCAGTGATGAAGCTTCCACAGCTTCTGAAGGCAAACTGTTCATATTTAAGGCTCATGTTTAAGTGATCGTCCACTAGGATCGTCCACTAGGACTCCAAGGTCCCTCTCACAGTTACTGTTTTTGAGCCAGGTCTCACCTAATCTGTACTTGCACACCTTTAGTTTTTCCTGCCTAGATGTAACTTTAGTTACACTTTACTTCTCAATCAAAAATGATTTTAATAGACATTCTAATAGAGGTGTTTGGGGTAATGCTAAAAGCCACACCAGGTATTCTATCCCTGAAAGAGGTTTCCTGTGGTTTAAAAGTTGATCCATTTTTATCTGTAACTCCAAGGATTTTGTCAAAGAAAGAAACTGCAGTGTGATTGAGTGTGATAATTGCAGAAGAGTCAGAATTTTCCACCTCCACAAATGCTGTTGACATTCAAAGGCCCATTAGATGCTAGCGTCTGGTAGGAAAGTTTCAAATTTCAAAGATAACCTGTATTGCTGAGAGTAGACACCAGATTCATTATAAAATAATCCTACGTTTCTATTTCTGTTGTTTGACATATAATTAAAAAATGAAACTAACTTAACTAACCCTACATAAATTAAAACCTGTTATTTAAACAAACACAAACATGTTAATTTCTCCATTTAAAATGAATGAGAAAAGGCAATAAAGAGATCATCCCTTTCTTAAGCTTTACTTCCTCAGAGAAGAAATCCTATACTATGGGGACAATTAAAGTTAGCTCCCAATTTTTAGGATTTGTTGCAAATGTAGAATAGACTTAGATCTTTTGGAGGTGCAATGGCTCAGTGGTTAAGAAGCTAAGCTTGTTGGCTGGAAAGCTGACAGCCTGGGTTTGAAACCTAAGCCCCGTGCCATGGGATGAGCTCCCATTCTTGCCACTGCTCCTGCCCAACTAGCAGTTTGAAAGCATGCAAATGCAAGTAGATAAATAGGTATTCACTTTGGTGGGAGGATAACAGCATTCTGTATGTTGCCACACACTCTCTGCTGTGGTGTGATGTCATGCTGGCCACATAACTATATTTCCATCTGAAACATCTTCAGACAATGCGGGGTCCCTCGGCTAAGGAAATGAGATCACCTCTGCTCCCTAGGGTTGGACACAACTGGATGGGAGAAATCTTTACCATTTTTAGATCTTTGACTTGTTAAGGAACACACATTCATTAATATGAAATTCCCAGGCTTGAAAAGCTTTAAATCAAATTGCATTTGAAATATGGCTGATTTGGACTACAAATATCTTCACAATTTTTAGATGGCAACAAAAATACTGAAAATACTTTGTTGTCTAGAAATTATCTGGGTTTTTCTAGCCCAGTCTGCTAGTCCTAATCTGAAAGTGAATGGCCAGTTAAGACAATGAAACTAAACAGGTTGTTTCGATTTGCATTTCCCATAAACTTCTAGAAGAAAGGCGATAACATTTTGGGTCCTTGAGTTTATAGTATCAGATGTAAGGAACCAGAAATGACAAATGAACTGATCTTTATGGTATCTTTATTGTTGCTTACCTATAGGTAGGAATGTTGCTAGGTTAAAGCACACATTGCTTAACTACTACTAAATACTTCAAAGTTTTAGTAAATACTTCAAAGTTTTAGGGAGGATTTTCCTTCAGCCTTTTCCTCCCCATTCCTCCCTATTCAGCCCTTCCACTCCTCCCCCCCCCCCCACTGAAATCAGTTTCAGATTCCAACCCATATGACTTTTCAAAGACAGCCTTAACCATAACATACTGTAATAATCAGATGGTAGGCACTGGGGCATGGGATAGGGAAAGAATTAAATAATTAAAGTGGAAGAAAATAACACCAAATATCACTTGGAAGCCAAATCTCAAGAATCAATCAATCATGACCAGGAGAATCCAAAACATTATTATCTAATTACCAATTTGATTCTAGAGACAGCAATCATAGGTAGATCAATCTCCTACAAAACAATAACCATCCCCTCCCAATATCATCTTCCTGGTCTCCATGTGTTCTTTGCTCTCTGGTCATTCTTGGGTCAGATTATCTTACAAAAATGTGCTAGGTTCAATGCATCATAGTCTGAATTCAAGATGATTAAATATGGGGTGTGAACTATGCCTACCAAAAGTTGTGCTATGAGTCTTATTAAATGGTGACTTATGACTGATGAAGATGATGATGGTAGTAAATAATTAAACTTGACCAAAGCTGTCCTACAAAGCTGTAGTCCTTGACTTACAACCACAATTGGGCTCAAAATTTATATTGCTGAGTAAGACATTTGTTAAGTGAGTTTTACAATCTTTTTTTTGTCACAGTTGCTAAGTGAATTATTGCAATTCTTAAGTTAGCAACAGGTAGTTAAGTGAATCTGCTTTACCCATTGATTTTTCTTCTCAGAAGGTCACAAAAGCTGATCATGTAGTCCTATGGCACTGCAACTGTCATAAATATTAGTCAGTTGCCAAATGTCTGAATTTTAGTCACATTACCATGGGGATGCCTGTAATGGCTGTAAGTGTGAAAAATGGTCATCAGTCACTTTTTTTCAGTGATGTCGTAACTTTGAAGATCATTAAATGAACTATTGTAAGTTATACTTTTTCTTTTTTTCATTATTCTCTTTTGTGGCTAAATTTATCCATTGGCTGAATGCTTCTGAATCCTGGTGTTGAACCAAGTCAGCATAACGCCTTATGTCTTCACAGGGGAAGAATCCTTGACCATTTTTGTGGACAAACGGAAGCTCAGTCGGAAGGCAGAAGCCGGTAGCCTCTTAGGGAGTGGTGGAAGTAACACCACCGTCTCCTTGGAAACACTGCATCAGCTGGCAGCCTCATACTTCATTGATCGGGAGAGCACCCTGAGACGTCTCCACCATATCCAGATAGCAACTGCTGCAATCAAGGTAAATCTAGAGGCACATAAGTAAGGGTTATTTAGAGTGCCCTTGAGATAGAGCTCGGTGCAAAACCATTTCTTTGAACAATAACTGAGACCCTGAAGTTGCAAAATTGGGAATGATGGTTAAAAAAGCAAGAGACTTGTAGAAAAACAACTGTAGCTTTGCACCAGATGAAGTTGTTAAAAAGATGAATAACCTTTTACACATGGCCACACTTAGCCTTTTGTTTTGTTTTTCCTGGTACTGGGTACCCTCAGGCATGATAGAAAAGTGGGTGTAACCATGAGAAATAAAAAGAATTTAAACTCAAAAGTATACTCAAGAATTCCAAAACAGAATAATGTCAAAACACAAGTACACAGAGACCTAAAATGCCACTTTCCTGTTTCATCTTCACTGCAAAATAAGGGGGAGAGAGGTGAAGGGACTGCCCAAGGGATGCATGTATGTAAGTTGGCAGTTGTCTGAGCCATAGACAAAGAAATGGAGTTGGATTTGGTAGAGGATAAGCTTATTCAATGAATGGAATTTGTGTATATATATTTGTATATGTATTTGTATATATATATAAAGCTATTTAAGCTGAGTTAGACTCCTGGTCCATCCATTCTCCATTTTTTCAGCCTTGCCAGCTAATCCCCTTTTCAACCCAATGTGTTAAGAAGGAGACAGTTTTAGTTTTGGATGGAAGCCTGCAATTTTTCCCAGAGTATGCTGTAACTATTGGGTGCCGGTTACTTTACTTTTTCTTCTGCATTTGACAGGACACGTCTCAATTTATTCCCCATTACCACCACCATCACTTCTCTGCGTGCCTGGACTATAATTTTCAGGTTGCCTAATAAGAATTCCCATCCCTGAGATTTCCACAATTACAAACCCTTCGTGTTAGTCATCTATTTCTATTCCTCCACCCTCCCAAAGAATCAGGAGGAATAGCAAACAAGAGTCTGGCCTTAATTGTTGACTGTATGCTATTTATGGGAAATTGGTTTTGTTAATTATGCTGAGTTTTGGAGAAGGAAGTACAGGTGGGGGAATCTTCTCTCTCAACAAGCCAATTACTATACATTTATTTTCTTTTTTTAGAAGCAGTGCTGCCGCTTGTACTGTCACAAACTTGATGTACTTCACTTTTGCTTATTCAACCAATTTTCCAGCCTTGCTATTTCAAAGTACTTGTATAGTTAATTTCATATGCATGAAATGGATTTCTCATTTTTTTTACTGCCATCTTTAAATTTTGGAGTTAATAGATATATTTGTGCAAATGTTCCCTTCCTGTTCTGGCAATGTTAACATGGGGAATATTCTAGTGGAAGATTTTTCTGCACAAGCCTCACTAAAACAATTCTAAGCTGTGCAGAAAGGACTTATATTCTTGTGCAACTTTCTTATTAAGAAGGAAAAATTCAATCTTGCCAGGGATAGAATCTGTCTTTCTCCTGTGTACCATTAATGGCCTCCAAAACATGATGCTATCCTTAGTTTACACTGGCATTTTTTCTGGGTGTAAATGTGTGGAGTTATTTTATAAAAAGACATTGCAATATATTGAAAGTATGCCACTTATAGCCTTAATAGAAAGTAACCTCAAAATACTTTTAAAGATACTTTTAAATATTTAAAATTGTTTCAACCAATTAGAGTATAAGAACTATACTATAGAGTACTCTGTTGTAATTTTATACTGCCTTTCTAGATAAGCAGCCATGATGGTTTATATGTTGTATGCCACCCAGATTCATTTCAAGTGAGATGGTAGCAAAATAAATTTGACAAAATAAATCTTCGTCTTTCAGCTGTTCCCGTTAGGGGTCACCACAACGAATGATCTGTTTCTACCTAACTCTATCGTTGGCATCCTGTACTCTCACCCCACTTAATTTCAAAATAACTACAAAATAAATAAGAAATAAAAACAAAATAAACAGCATTAACACCACAAAAACCAGTGAGAGAACTGTAATAAATACAAAAAGTAATAGCAGAGCAACTTCAAATGTTATTATTTTGTTTTAATTATATTTCAACATGACTGTACCTCAGCTTCAAAAGAAGTGTCTCTTTCATTCATTTTCACACCTACTCTAATTTAGAGTGATTTCTAGTTCCATGTATATCTCATTATCATACCTTATTATCTAAACTGTTTTGAATCAGGTGTTCAGTTTTAGTTTCCATCATGGATGATTGGGTTTGATGAAAGGCAATCATATCAAATGACCAGGACTTTTCACTAGTTTTTGATGCTATCAGTCATGATATTCTTCTGAACCAATTGATAGGGAGTTAAGTTAGTGGGTTCAGTTTAATATTCTAAACCAATGAATGGCTATTTTTTCAGCTATCTCTTCATTTTTAAAATGATTAATTGAGTAAAATCAGTCAATTTTGAATTTTCTTGCACATAGTCTCACAATATAATGACTTCATGATAATTTTACATTTTAAAAAATAAATCTTGTTGATTTCGCTTTAATGTTGAGATTCTTCTGGAGGCATGTCAGGATGCTCAAAATAGAAGTGATTCCTGAAATATGTGGTAGTTTAATATCAGTTATGTCTATTTAGGGCTTAGGGTCTGAATCTGACCAAAGGAGTCCAGAATAGTAAATCCTTTTCTTGCAAACCATTAAAAAAAAATTATCTCCTTCACTCTCAAATACATTCCTAGGTTCACAACAAAACCAGCCTTGGAGCAATTCTGAAAGGCAAATGGCAGTTTGGAAAAAAAAAAAAATCCAGCTCCTATCTTTCCTCAGGGAATTGCCTAAGATAAATCCAGAGTCTCCCTCCCACACTGCTATTGATATTTTAATTGTGGTGACACTATGTATTGCCTATGACATATCCAGTGTCAATCCTATACTACTTTATAATGCACAGTTCTTACTAGGAATAAATTATGTTATCTGATAAATTTTATACTTATGTACTTAATATACATAACTTATGGCAATGAGATACAGAATTTTACAAGTGATGTTGATAAAGATTGGAGTTTTCAAAAGTAGAAAAGAGAAATGACATTGGAAGAAATGGGAATGTTGTTTCATGATGGCAGTGAGAATAGGCAAGAGGCAAGACCTTGCTCTTCAGAAAGAATGTCTGTTTAGCTTTTTTGCAGTTATGAATTTCCAGTAATGAATGGGAGGATGCATACTGAAATAAGACAAGAGACTCTTGAGATCCATTAACAACTTGATCCAGTTAGTTAGGTCTACACTAACCCAGGCCCATTTAAGCAGGATCAGATGAAGAATGAAGCTTTTGTAGACAACATATGCTAGCAGGGGAAAATCACTGGAGAATCAATGAGTTGTTGATTTTGCACATAACATAGTCCAGGGGAAGAAGATGGAATTCAGGAATAGGATCTGAATTAAGTCTTCGGAAGCAGATGGTGTATGTGTGTGTATACATAAGGGCACCATCCTGGCAGAATGGTGTAAGTGGAGGAGAGGAGACAAAGGCATGATGGCACCAATTCTGTGGTCCACTTCTAACTTTATGAAACCATATAAGGCAACACCTCCCCTCAACACCTGTCCTCTAGGTGTGCTGTACTTCATTACCCATAATCTTTTAATAAGCATACCCTTTGGCTGGTGCCCTTCAGACATATGAAGCATTTGATTGAACCACTGAAATCTAAAGTCTGCACTGTTTTTCTCTTCCCATTGCCAGCTTTTTCATCAATCAAAAGTACCTCCTGACAGTCCAAGTAACTCCTTGGATCAGAATGGGTTACCATCTATTTGTTTTACTTAGGGGCTTACATTAAAGCTATTTGCTTCCCATTTTTAGGTTACTGAAACCAGGACGGGCCCACTTGGCTGCAGTAATTATGACAACCTTGACTCTGTGAGTTCAGTTCTTGTGCAAAGCCCAGAAAACAAGGTCCAGCTACTTGGTAAGGGTGTTTCTCTTTTCACCTGCTCTGCTTATCTGCATTAGTCACTGGACACTCACTTTGTAATGTTTATGTGTCATTGTAATATACTGCTACAAATAATACTAAAATAGATTTGATGCAAAGTATTGCTCTTCCGTCTGAAACAACTTTGCTTTCTTTCTTAGAAAACTATGTGGCGTTGGGCTTAAAAACGGGATATGCAGTACCATACCGGCATCTTTTCCCAACACTGATTGCAATTTAAATTATGGCTTCTACGATTATAACTCTTACTGTACCAAGATAATTTGCACACAGAAACCTCCCTGATGCATTCTATCATACCCATTATTTATTTATTTACTTGATTTACATAGCCACCCATCTCAATTTTATGTGACTCTAGGCTTACAATAAAACAAATCAAAACACCAAACATGATATAAAACAAAAATTGCAGCCAGGCAAGATCTAATCTATCATCCAGACTTCAGACTTTAACCCATGCCCAGGCACTGAGGCTCAAGTACAAAGCAATGTTCTTAAAGTTTTATGAAAGGCCAACAGGGACAGAGCCAATCTAATCTCAAGGGAAATGAAGATTGTAGAGCTTCACTGATCTCACTCAAACTGTGAAGATGCTGTTCATATAAATTAATCAGGAGACCCAACTATCTAATGAACCAGATAGTTAACCAACTTTCTGGCTGAGGCATCTAATTGCATCACATATTCAGGAACAAAATCACAAAATATCTGCATACACATACACATATACATATACTGTATAATATTTCATTAGCATGTAATACATTCACAAACAAATATACATACACAAGAATAACTATGGTAGTCCATTGGAGGAAATAATTTAAAATTTTAGGTTCTTAGAATTTGCTTTAGGCTGTGAGATAAAGAATAAGTAGACCCCCTTCTCCTCATTAAATTAGATATCGTGGACAGTTGCAGTTTAGATTCAAAATGGTTAAAGACTAAATCACAGATTCATTAGTACACATATCACTTCCCTATCTCATCCAATTCTCTAATTTCAGAAAATCTAAAGGCTGTGCTTTGAACAAAATGCCTGGATTAATATAGAACAGAAGTAAAAGAAATTAAATTGCCCTTATATTAGCAGAAGTAGAAATTAATTATAAATAATTAGACAAAAAAGTTAGTTGAAGAAATTGAATAATGGCATTTTGGTTGGTCTTAATTAACTTGTCTAAGCAGTTGCCAGGATCCAAAGCTGACTCAAAGGCACAGCAATAAATAAATAAATAACAAATTGCCCAATTACAGCTTTTGGTTTTTGTATATATTACCAATATAAATTAGGATTACTAAAATTTAAATTTTCAGATGCACAGTCCTGGGGATTGTATATACTCCCTTGAAGAGATGTTCACAAATTAGCAGACTTGAAAGAGATTCTAATATTACCCATTCAATATTAATAATTATTAATGGCTACAGTAGCATGTGAATTGATCAGAGGTGTTATTTACAGTGTCTGCTTAAAATATCTTGATATATGCTATAAATTTGTTGATTGCAAATACATGGTCTACAACTGAAGAAAACGTGCTTTGAAAATGTGTGCATTACTTAAGTAATATTCTCAATATTGCCAGTATAATTTAGAATACTGTGTCCAATTACCAGCACATATTATTGGATACAAATTTATTCACTATTATTATTGCATATAAATTTATCTTGTTTTTGAGTGGAGGAGGATAGACATGACCAGAAAGACAGTATACTCAGATTATGAGAAAAACTTGTTCTGATAATTCCCAGGCAATTTTCTTCACTGAAGAAAAGACAAAGTCAATAAGAAAGCCAAACTGATGAACCCAATCACAGAAAAATGAACAAGGAATTATACTGAGACATGTCTTCCCCTTCCAGTGCTATGAGATGTTTCAGTTTTTTCCTCAATTTTCAGGCAGCAAATACTATTTTCTCTTTTCCCACATTTGGTAGAAATAACACCATCAACCTGGACCAAGTCAAAATAAATCTATTACTGTAGAGAATCTAACTGAGTAGTTCTACCAATCCTATTTTCATTTGATTTACCAGCATTGTCTTCTGAAATCAACTCAAAAGAATAGTAAAAACCAAAAATGTTTCCTCTGTCTCCATATGATGGAGCTCATTTGCAAAGAAATGAACTAACTTTAGGCTTTTCCTTTGAGAAAGGTTCCTGGGCAAGACTTAATCTGTGGTCTGCTTATGAAGAAATTAGTTTCAAAAATAAGATTCACCATCCTTAAGAATATTGCATTCAATATAGTTTACCTAACTACAGTATGCTCCACTGGAGACCTTGCAATAGGAAGCTGGATCCTGCAGCTCAATGTGGTAATCATAATTTTAGGAACCTTTCTTCTCTGCAAAATAATTCATAAATTATCAAAAGAAAACACTAGATTCAGTACATTCTATATTCACATTCAGCAATTGACAGAGCATCAGAACAATCAATGGATCTTCAGACCAATTCTGCATTAAGATCCCTTCCACAGAGTTACCTTACTATTCTGAACATATTTATGTTTCAGCTGTGCTGAACAAAAAGTTGCATTTTAAGCTTTTAAGCTTTTTTTATCAATCTATCTTTAGCTGTCCAGTTTTTCATTAAGATGTGATTATAGCTTTGGTTGTACTGCCTATCTATTCATGGTAATGCATTCTAAGTTTGAGGATCAATATTGGAAGAATATGGAAATATTATGTATGTTTTCCTCCAGAAATGTTTTAATCAGCAGGAAGATAGGTTTTCAGATCCCACTACAATAATTTCATTGCTTGGGATATTTGTTGGTTTATTATTTTATGTTTAAAAAGAGAAACAAAAAGAAGAAAAAGTAGGAAAACATAAAACAGATATTTTCAATGTGTCAGATAAAATTTGTGCATATACATGTCTCATACAATAAAGTTATTAACACTGAAGTCATTTTACTTCATGAGAAACAAATGAAAAGTTAAACATATAAACATATCAACTGATACATACAGTTTAGATTTCTGAATAAATCCTAATTGGAATTCATAGCAGTAAAATGATTGTTTATCTGTAGAGACAAAGATAACTTCTTTATGCTGCTGCATACTTAATTGTGAATGGGTAGTTGTCCAATGTTATAGTATTTTTTTTTTTTGCTATCATAAAAATATACTGTATTCATTCCTGCAGGTTACCTATTAATTTCCAGAAGATCAGTATATTATTTTAAGAATTGAACATTTCTACGACCAGCTAGCCCTCAAAATAAAATTAATGTGTTTTATTTTTGTCTTAAAATGACCCTCTGCAAATATCAGTGTTACCTTTGAAATATGACTTTGCCAACAATTAGCTAAACTTACAATTTTTGCCTCATTTTTCTTTTTTTCTTTTTACATTTAAAATATTGAACAATTCATTAACAATATTTAAATGTTTACTCTCTTGAAAAGAACTATGAGGGAAGCAGTCTGATTTCCAAAATACTCATTTATTCACAATGTGGATATTACTGTACTAAGGTTGTGACTACTTTGTATTCCTTTGGTAGGTCTTCAGGCAGTATTACCTGAGTACCTACGAGAACGCTTTGTTGTAGCTGCCCTAAGTTACATCACCTGCAATTCAGAGGGGGAGCTGCTGTGCCGAGATAATGACTGCTGGTGTCAATGTGGGTTTAATTACCCACAATGCAATTGTCCTGAGACTGACATCCAGAGTATGGAAGACAGCCTTCTCCAGATCCAGGAAATCTGGGAGACTCACAACCAACAGTTTCGGGAATCAGGTGAGATGGGGGAAAATGGTTTTTCAGACATTGACTTTAGATGTTAGGTGTCACAGTTCGTTTTTGTTTTTTTGTACTCTGCCATTAATAGTGCCAGCAATATATTCAGCAACAACCATAACTCTTTCCAGTTTTATAAAATTGTTTGTTTCCAGTATGCTTAGTTTGAAATGAGGAAATATTGGCTGGGTAGACCATCAACTAATTAGTCTTTTTGACATCTTCTTTGATAGCTAAAGTATTCTGTCATTTATAAATCCAAGTTTACATAAATTAGAAGCCTATTATGACTGTGATTAATCAATCCATTTAAATGACCTCATTGTTATTTGTAGAAATAAGTTGCATCACCAGTTCTAACACTTCTTTGAAGCAGATATCAGTGTAATTTCTTTTGTGACAATGACTAATTTTTGTAACTGTTTGTCACTCTGGAAGGGATAGCCATATTAGTCTGCTGTGTAATCAGTGAGATTACACAGCTGTAATGTAATGTAACTCAATACATGTTTAACTGCTTGCAACTACATTCTTGCTGTTTATTGTGTGTGTTGGTCTTCTCTGTTTAAAGCTTATTGTTTTCATTTTACTTTAGAAAGATATTACAAAGAAATAAGGGTCTAACCAGATTGTAGGATGGACAACCAAAGCTTATAGACTACACATAGCCTCCAAGAATCATTTTTTGTAGACCCCAGAACTACCTAAGATTGTAGACAGTTTTCAGGAGCTCAGCCTTGGAGAAAAAAGATCAAGACAAATAATTTGATGAAATTAAGATGATTATTTTCCTTTTACTTCCTAAAAGCTATTTAAACACTTCAATCTTGTCCCTTTTGATAACAATTTCAGATTATTAACATGCCCTTGCATTCCTCAAGGGTAGCATTAATGAAATAATAAAAGTATGGCCCTGGCTACAAAAGTTATTTCACTCCTATCCTAGCAACCGCAGCATATAAGGAAGCTGTTGGTTATCTCTTGAACTTCTGTTAGTGGCATTTCAGCTGAATCCCCCCCCTTTCTTCCTCTCTCCTTCCCTCCCTCCCTCCCTCCTCCTACATAAGCATCCTTCCTGTATTTTGCACATTATATGGTTTTTTTTTAGTGCAGATCACATCATGAACTTGAAGTCAGAAAGACTGAGAAGTGTGCAGAAATGTTGCTTTTTGATATATTTGAATCCTCTACATCTGACTTCAAGGAGTTTGGCCTGTGTATATAGATAGCTCTGCTCTGTCTCTTCAAACTGACCCTTTGAGGAAACTCAAGGTGAGAGCTATTGAGTGATGCAAACTGGCCACTCACACAAAAAATCTCAGGTATTTCAGCTCTAGTCTCTTGATCCAAGTCACTGCGACTCATAATAAATAGCTTAACACATATGCTTTCTTTATTATTTAATCATGCTTAATTTCAGGGAATTCAATGCAGTCTGGAAATGCCTTTAAAAAGAAATGTGCTAATCTTGGATTGGATGTAGATGATGTGATGCCCTCTAAATGATTTGGATTGCAACTTCCATAGTCCTTTTGTAGAACTGATGGGAATTAAAATGAAATATTTTTGAAGGGCACTAGAGGACCAATTTCTCTACTAGATACTCTAGAAAGAAATATTGGTACTGTATAACTTTCCAATTGCAAGCACTTATAGTAGCCTAAACTACATAGATGGAGCATATAGTAGCCATATAATCAGTAATAATAAGCTTTAGAAGAAGAGGAAGTGTCTACTGAGAGTTGTTACAGTTGATGTGATCAGCAGCTGAATCAGGTTTGTAAGGACACTAAGAATTACCCATAAAGCATCAGGTTGAGGGTGTGATTATTTTCATTCATTCACAAATTGAAATCTGATTCCTGTTCCACATGGTTGAGAGAAAAATGAAATTGGGTTTTGACATATATGGGTAAACCTAGATTTTTTTTTAGATATTCTGTATTTGGAACATATACATGAATGAAAATATACTTCACTTTCAAATTTCCAATACTCAAGCACTTTCACTTGCTGAATTAAAACAGAAGATAACAGAAGAGTCCAACTATGTGAGTTAACATTATATACACTTAGAAGAATATTATCCAATGGGTTTTAGAATTTTAGAATGCTTTCTCAAGGATGAGCAATTCGACTACTTCTCTGCATAAGAATTCTTTACAAGAATAATCAATTCACACCTAGTGCAGAAATGCATTAAATAATTTTCCCCTCTAACTCAAACTTATTTGGAAAATATGATTGTTATAAAACATTCAACAAATCATTTGGTATACTTATTAATTTATAATTTAAATTTGTGTCTTACTTTCCACCCCAGGGATGGAGTATTCAAAGCAGCTATGGATTGGGTGGTTTTTTTTAAATAAGTAAATAAAGTAATACAAACAGTTTAAATCTAATCTATACATAAATAGCAGTTGACATAGATTAAGATGTATAGAAGATTTCATTAGTGTCTTAAACATTTAGAAAAGTAATGTATACATGATAGTTGTTAAACTGAACATTTTGAATTTTACATTTCAGTTAAAAACATTTTTATTCACTCATAAACATATTTATTTATCAAACTTCTTAACAGCCATAATCTTACAGAGGGGCTCTTTATATATCTTTATATAGTTCCACTAATGTGTATGGCACATTTTTTCAGAGTTAACAGTACGAAGACTTAGCTTTGAAGAATTTAAGTACCTAAAACGCAAGTTAAGTAGAGGATAGAAAGAGATATGGAAAGAATGTATGTGTTCTGTTCAGTTGAATGTTGTTTAGCTTATATTCAGTAGATAATAAAGACATTTTTATTCAGTTTAAAATATGAGTTTATATACAAAGAAAGGTGGTCAATACAATTACATCAGATATAGGATATTTACGGGGTTTATACAATGTATACGAACATCATAGCTCTTAAAACAAGACATGAAGTATTGGATTCAGCTTCAATAACATTTATCCAACTAAAATTGCTTTTCCTATAATTTATTTCCCAGTACTGTATGAATTTCCAAAGAATGTCAAGGTGGAGGTTTTAAAAATATATGTATTGAATTCCTCCCTCTCTAAATCGAATATAGTATGTCCGCTACAATAAATCAGTGATAAGCCAGTGCTTATTTAACAAGTGAGGAATGGAGGTTAGAGATTAAGGGCTGGAATCCTTCTGTCATTGATTCCAAGATTTCTAAGCTACTAACCAGAGACCAAACAAGCTGTAGTAGAATAAGATGGCAAGTGATGGGGCTTGCACCCAGCCATTTATTTCCATTGTTGTTTTTTGGGGGTTGTCTTACCACTGTGACTTTAAGATGGAGACAAGTTCCAAGTAAACCCACACATATTAACCCCCTCCAAATGTCTGAACTGCAGTTGTCATTGTAGGAATTTTAAATACGGATCCTGACAGAGATACATACAATGAGCATAAGTTTAAAGGTGGCTACCCATTTTAATTTATAGCCCCATTCTCAAATTACAAAATTGAAAAGAGAGACTTGGAACTTTCTTATTTGTAGAATGCACACTTCATTTGGAGAACAGATTTCAGTGAAGTACTATCAGAATTCTGACAATTTGTTAGCTATAAAATAGGATGGTCTGAAGGGATTTCTGCTGATTGGAACTGTGCAAGCTCTCCGGTAAATTTCAGCACCTCTGTCCCAAAAATATGAAGGAAGGAAGATACTATTAGCTCAGTGGATTCAGGATAAATCTTTTTTTCTCAATCTCCTGTAAGTGATATGTACCCATTAGAGAGAAATACAATAGCTAAATCCTATTAGGCACAAATGTAAATTAATTTGTCATTCTCCAGTGTAGAAAAGGTAGAATAATCAAGGTAAATTACCCAAAGTTATTAGGACATCATTTAAGAAAAAGAAATCTATCACCAGAAAGATGACATAGGAGAATGTAAAACTGTATAAATACACAGACTTTATTTATATATACGTACATTTAAAATTATTTACTATCATTTCAATAAAAATCAATATATTTCATCCCAGTGTGGATGTAGTATTATCAGGGGATCTACTTGTTTACTTCATTTTCCAAGGCTCATTGTTGATGACCAATTCAAAGTCCTTACTTCTTTTTTAAACTGAGGAGCCACTGGCCTTGCCTTGCATCATTAGCAAACTCAAGTAGAGAACCAATTTGGTCTTAATGACTAAAGTATGAACCTAAAAAGCAAGTCCCCATGAATTCTAGTCTCACCTTAGCCATGAAATGATGGCACAATGACTCAGTGATTAAGACACAGGTCTTGTTGTCTGGAAAGCCTGCAACCCAGGTTCAAGACCCAAGCTCCATACAACAGTGTGAGCTCCCATTCTCGCTCCAGCTGTTGCCAGCTTAGCAATTCGAAAGCATGCAAATGCAAGTAAATAAATAGGCACCACTTTGTTGGGAAGGTCAGCATTCCATGACATCATTCTGGCCACATGACCATGGAAATATCTTTGGACAGTGCAGTTCAATGACCTTGAAATGGGGATGAGTTCCATCCCTTATAGTCAGCAAGACCTAGCAGAGTAAAATCTGTAGGAACTCCTTAGCCATGAAAGCCTGCTGGGTGACTTTGGAGCAACCATCTCTCTCAGCTCAACTTATGTCACAGGGTTATTGCTGTGGGGAAAATAAGAGAAGGAAGTTGCATTGGATATGTTTGTCACCTTGAGTTATTTCTAAAAATAATAAAGGCGAAATATAAATAAAAAGTTTGTTCCAAGGCTCAGTTAATTCCATGGCTCTCTAATTATTAAAACAAACTATAGCAGCTTTATGGTGTTTTCCAGTGCTTTCTTGTAGATGACATTTTGTTTTGTTTCCCCAGAGGAACTACAGTCTCTTGTGAAGAAGCTGCCAGTGGATCGCTTCTTGAACATAACTGCCATCTCCCAATATTGGGCAGCAGATATTGATATTCAGCATCGCTATCAAAAACTGGGCATGACTTTGAAGATGCTATCTAAGAAAAGCCATCGGATTGTCCGACGCCTTTTCAATCTGGCTAAACGCTGTCCCAGGCAACCTCGCTTCAAACTCCTAAAAGAGAGGTTAGTTAAATTAAGGAACAAATGTTGCATTGTAAATTTAATCCTCCAGACCTACACATCTCCAGTTGGGGAGAATATTCAGGGAAAAGATAGCTTTAAGTGAAAGTTAGGGAATAATTCATTTGGATGTATGCTATACTAAACCCATTCATAAAGAGTTTTAAAATCTAGATGGAATTGACTTTGGGAATAATTCTGAATATAATTTTAGCATGATTACTGCAATCAATCAAGGAATTTCAAAAAAGCTTCAGAATATTAGCCACTTAGCTCAGAAGGAAAAGCAATGGAATTATGGTCAACAATTTCTTACGTTTAGTCTCTACCATCTGATTTTGCATAGCAGTGGAATATCAATTGTATTACCTACATATCTGAGCAGGTATTTCTGAAACTGCCCAACATAAAAAGTAAACATTTCCATATGCATTGAACCAGCACGTAGGCAACTATTTTTATTTGCTCTAAGGAAGCCAGTGATCTGTATATTATGATAGGAAAAACCAATTAAAGTATGAAATGGAAAAGAAAATCTTCTATCTTTCTTCTGGCTCTTTATATCATGTACATGCTAAAACATAGTGCTGGAGTGTTTTACTAGGAAGCAAACTGGGTGGAGTGGATTCTACTCACATTCAGAATGTAGAAAATTGTTGCTAGAACAAATGTATTCTTTTTGCGCTAGATGCACAGAGGTACAAGAAAGTGTGTTGCTAAAGAAAGTAAGGCACAAGAAAAAGTGAGAAGAAATAACAAAAAGGATAAACTTAAGGAGAGAGGAAAGAGGAAGACCCTTTTATATATTTCTCTAGTATCCCCAGGATCATATAAAAGCTTCCCACAAAGTTGCTTCTTTGAATCCATTTGAGGAGAGTAGACAGTCAATTGGTCAGGGACACTGTAAGAAATATTAGTAGAAGTCACTTGTCCTTAAGACACTAACATCATTCTATTTTAGCCCCGCTACCACCCTGTTTATTTTTTTAGTGTTGAGAAGCACTATCATAGTTGGCACAGAACAACAACCATAAATGAAAGGGTAAAAAAAAAATGTGAGATAATGTTCAAAAAGAGGCAAAAAGCAAAGGAAGCCTTTTAACTCTGCAGAATTCCTGAGATACCAGAGGCAGAAATGTTCACGACCCTTCTAGTTAGTCCAAGTGCAGTTGACCTAACAACTGCTTTCAAATGGATATAACTAAGCGTGTTTCTGAAGAAAAGTGCAGGTCAGGAAAGAGTTGTAAAGGATACAAGAAAAGGCGACTGTTAAATTTCTTAAATCTACAGTAGATTAGTCAGAACTGTAGGCTCATCTGAGCACTCACCATGTATTTCATGGGTTAGAACATGTGAAAAATTTCATGCTCCTTCAAAACAATAAAATAAGATGTTTTAATTTGTCCTAATATAAAATTCTTGCAGTGGCAAAGTATAATACCATGGCTTTTGTTGCAAATGCAACAGCCACAAAGGACTGGAAAAAACTGGAATATCAATTTGGTGGCCATGAAAAGTCAATAAATCACCAGAGTTTTCCATAGGTGGAAACAGTGTAAGTGAACACTAAGATTAAAGATCACCATAGATTATCAGAATCAAGTAGATGCTCTGAAAAGATTCATTACAATTGTGTAAATGCTTGCATTCCCAAAACTAGCATTGTATGACATTTCAAATTAGTTGCATGCTCCAAACAGTGGACATTATAATTTAAAATTCATAGCTGAGTTTATGCTGTATTCCAAGTATAACTGAGAAGAGTCATCATCCCACAAACTCTACACAGCTCTACACATTGATTAAAAAATTGAAATAAAACCATAGAGTTATGACAACAAAAGTCAAAGAGAAGATCTTTGGCAAGTATAAAAACAGCAAGGTATTATTGCACTATGATTCTAAACTGCACATCTGACATCAGTCATATGGAAACTGAATCATGTATTTTGTAATAGCAACAGAAGCTTGTGAACATATTCCTGCTATAGGGCTGTTTTTAGAACATTTTCTAGAGTTTATTGATACTTCTGGTATTACGGGAACTACTAATATGGCAAACATACTTCTTAGAAAGCTGGAAGAAAGCGTAATTATAATCACTGGTTTAAGAAGTCAGGACTATGATTAAGATACCCATATAAGAAAGCAGGAGCAATGTTAAACTCTCTGGTTTTTTTTAATCCTTTGTAATTTTCATTCACTGAATTTGCTTGTCAGTGATGCTGCATCAGCTTTTATCAATGTTACTGAATTTTTAAAAATAATATAAAGCATCTATGTGTTTCCTGCATCAACTTCTCTATAGGAAATTTTGAAATAATATCTTGGAACTCCCTCTGTAACACTAAAAGTACAGAGTGCCATATGATGGGAAAATTGAGTTGATAAAGCTTATTAAACAGCAAGACAGATGATAACACAATTTAAATTAAGGAAAATAATCTTTACCAAGAATTATTTGTGGGAAAACAGTGGGAATCAGCAAAAACATCTAACTTCATATTTCTTTATTGCTTAATGATTGAAATAAATGTGAGCAAGAGAGTCCAACATGTTAACTCTGAAAGAAAGAAAAAGATGGGACAACTGGTGAAAATATAGCCCTACCTATAATTTTACCAATTAGATGATGACTGTATAGAAATTCCTACTCATTTAAGTATACAATTACTGGGGGGAATTTTTTTTTTTTTTGAGAAGTTCCTACTTACTTAATTATACAGTTACTGGGGGGGGGATTCATTATGAGAAATGGGATAATCCCATTAAAATCCCTAAACACAAGTAGAAATATTTAATCACATACTAGATCAGTGATGGTGAACCTTTTAAAGACCATGTGCCCAACTGCAAGTTTCTCTCACACGTGCATATGCATGTGGCAGAGAGTTGAAAACCAGCTGGCTGGTGTGGAGGCGGGGCATCACCACACTGGCAGCTCTGCAGGAGGCGAGATCTTTTTCTTTTGCGAAAAATTGCAATTGATTGACTGAATTTTTTTTTAGTCCCACAAACTTGTGTTTCCCTGCAAATGATGGTGAGAAACAGGATAGAAAAATGCAGTGGAGATGAGTTGGGATGATGGTGTATGTGCCTATAGAGACAACTTTGAGTGCTACCTCTGGCACATGTGCCATAGTTTTGCCACCACTGTACTAGATTGTGTGATGCAGTCAGCTGAAAAACATTTCCTGTAGCTCAAAAAGTATAACAATACATTTGAGATGATAAATGATACTCTAAAATTCCTCTTGGTATCTGAAAAAACATACACAAATAATGCAAAGGACATTGCTAACAATATTGAGATATGACATATTCAATGTTAATGAAAGTGATTTGGGAGATAAATTGAAAGCCTTTTCAAAACTGAATCAATAAATAAAGGCTGTTTGATCAGTCATCACCCTCCTGTATTGCTCATTCAGCATCCATGTATGCTGAGGTGTCCAACAATGCACTATGAAGATCTTTGGTGAGATTACACCATACTATCTCCCTAGATAGTGTTAGTCGGCATTAGTTAGTTAGCCATTAGCCCCTGAAGAAATTTTCAGAACACTTAACTGGGGAGATGAAGGTATCAACACTGGTGGCAAGAAAGTAAACTGTTCAAGTTTGCCAATGATATTGTGATCATTAGGTTCCAAGAGAAAGATCCAAGGAAGTGGGGAGGAATCTCAGAACTGAGATTTCAGCTATCTCTGCTATTCTGTTCTGTTCCATTCCGTTCTGTTCCATTAATTTATTTTTCACATTTCAGAACTACCCATGTCCCTCAAAGAGGGACTTATGGTTTGGTCTACACATAGATCTGTGAGAGATGGGTTGGTCCACCAATGCTTAAGTAGTAGTCTATTGCTTCCTCAAGAAGCCATCATTGAACCCAACTATTTTGGATATTTTTCATTCTGTTTTCAAGCTTTCCTTTTTAAGGAAGATTGTTGAGATGGAAGTTGCACTGCAGCTACACAGAACCTTGGAGAAAGTGTACCTATATTAACCACACTCTAGGCAGCAATTGCCTTTTAGAACACTGTCCCAGATTGGCTCCAACTGTCCTGGCCTTTTGGAAAGCTTTTAAGAGCTGGCTGTTTTCCTGGGCTTGGGAATTTACAGGTTTCCTTTAGTTATCTTTTTCTCCCTTTTTTGCTTAGCTTTCACCCCATAAAATCAGTCCTCCAAGAAATGAATAATGTCAAAGCAGGAGCAGAGCACCATAGTCATGAGAAATGAGCCATATCTATTCAGTGTGGAACCTCAAAAAATTGAAATAACAGAAGCTTTGAGTAACACAGCAAATGATGGAAAGGCATATACTAATAATTTCATTTAGAGACTAAATCTGAAATATAAAAATTCACCATAGAACCAATATTGTTATCATCAAAATGGCATAAAAATTAAAGTATAAATTGATGAGCCATGTTTTACACATGGAAGACAATAGGTGTGAAAGACATGTTTGTGGGCCTACAACTTTGGCTAATCACAAAGTTGACCATCAATAAGCTGTACTGATGAAACTATGGAAAAAACTTGTACCCAGTTGGTACACTATAGCATTGGACTATATGCACTGCAAATACCAGATTATATTGCTGCTTTGGGCAATGAACCTACTAAATGAATACAACCAGCAAAGTAGCAAAGTTCTGGAATGTTTCTCTTTCCAAATGCTGTTCCACTGCCCAGATTTTAAAAGTTGCCCAGGAGAGAATGCAACTTCTCCAAATGAAGGCAAACAAAACGCCCCATAATTGCAGAGAAGAGTCAGGATGGCCATGTATTCATCTCAATAAAGTCCTTGGCGTACAACTATTCATTTAGTGATCATTGGAAGTTACAACAGCATTGAAAAAAAATGACTTATGACAGCTTTTCACACTTATGACTGTTACAGCATCCCTGTGGTCATATAATCAAAATTTGGATGTCTGGCAAAAAAGTTTTTTTTTTAAAGAATTTTTTAT
>JAEANM010003225.1:0-22795 GCA_017656035.1 Myanophis thanlyinensis
TAAAAGGTCCCTTCCTTACTATTACATTTCCAACATTCTGGTTTCATATTTGGATACATTTTAGCTAGTCTTGCTGGAGAATAATGCCATCGGTATGGCAGCACGTTTCCAAGTCAGGTAGATTCCTCTTTCACTTCTCAACATTCTGGGGTTGAAACAATTGCAGCCAGGATTGTAGTTATTGAGTGTGATGGTCACAGGGGTACCTTGTATAACAAAGCAATGACTTACGAACCAAATTGTGGCCTTAATTGAGGACTGCTTATATTATTATTACTTAGCATTACTGATTTTTAATGTTGACATTAAAAAGTCAACATCGCCTCAATGCATGTAGGCCTCTGGGCTTTCTGGAGGCACTTAATGAATTAAAATAGATCTGCACTGATTCCTGTAGAATCTGAGCCTTACATTTAGTTCTAGTCTGAACTGAATTTACAGATGGTAAGAACTCTGTTCTTAATTATTTTGCTGAAGAAGGAGAGAGAAGGATATTCATTGTATCTAAAAAATCACCACTTCAGGGCAGAAGAGTTCAAGAGAAAAGAATACCTTCCTGGTTCATAAGAGAATTTATATTCTATGGTGGAGCACACCACAATCTTGATTCCCCTCCATGAAATGCGAAGCAATGCTGTCGTGAAGAAGTTTGAGACTCACATCGTTCTTCTTCTTTTCAGATGTTGACGTCCCTTCACCAGATGAAAAATCTGTAATCACTTACGTGTCTTCAATTTATGACGCCTTCCCCAAAGTCCCTGAAGGAGGAGAAGGAATTAGTGCCACTGTAAGTTTTGCTACTCTTCATTTAGCCTGGAGGATTCACTCAACCTTTTGCTTTTCTGCAGCTTCTTAGTACTGTGGTTTCCAAGTGAATGATGCCATTGAAAGGCAATGACCGGATAGGATAGCCAAGGCCTTTGGTCAGCTAAAACACGAATAGTGGACTTGTACAATAAAAGAACTGATAGCTTGTGTTGCTAATTCTTTAAGAGCTGAGTTGAAGATTATTGGAAAAGTTGCTTTTCCTGTTTCAACTTTTCTCATCTGTATATCATGTGTGAGATGGGTTGGCAGGGAATTGGCAGTTGTGGTCTGGCTCATCTGGCCGATGTCAGGTTAGAAAGTCAGCTGTACTTCTAACACGATCCTCTTCCTTGCTGCCTCTTGGTGGAAACTCAGCTTTTAGGAAGTGGGGATTGGTTTTCGGCTTCCTCTACTGCAGGGGTGCCGAACTCAAGGCCCAGGGACCAGATCTGGCCCATGGGATACTTAAATCTGGCCCATGAGGCTGCCCTGGAAACAGCAAAGGACTGGCCCGCGGTGCTTCTGCCAGTGAAAACGAGCTCCCGAGCTCCGTTTTTGGCTGTCATGACCTCCTGCAACCCTCTGCCAGTGAAAACAGAGCTCGGGCCACCATAGATGCCCCCGACATGATTGATGTCGAACTGGCCATGCCCACCCCAGCCCACCCACCCACCCCCAGGTCAAAGACAACTCTGATGCATCCGTCAATGAAATTGAGTTTGACACCCCTGCTCTACCGGATTGATAGGCAGGTACTGAAACCCCATCCTGCCCAGCCGTTCCTCGGTTGCATGGGAGCCTTGGCCATTTTGCAAAGCTGAACAGAAAGTGCACATTTCGTTGTCCGTTTTTCCTTTTACCCCATTTTGATGGTTCTTCTTCGGCTGGATGCTTTTGCTTGGTGTTTCCTCTCCATCCAATGCCCCTTGATTGTCCCTGATTCCCCCTTTTTCTCGTAGGAAGTGGACACAAAGTGGTTAGAATATCAAACCTGTGTAGAAACCCTCGTCAGCTGGATCAAGCAGCATACGATACAGATGTCTGACAAATCTTTTCCCCAAAACCCTGTAAAGCTCAAGGTAAGTCCTGGCCAGTTTTCCTCTGACCAGATCTGAAGTAGCTCCTGATTTCAGTTGCTGCACAGTCATTTGTGGAAGCTCCCTTCCATCCAAAAGACAAACCTGGTTGGTTCTTTGGCCCTGGTTGAGCTTAGCTGTGGGTCGCATCCCGACTCAGAGAGCCAGTTATCCAGCGATGAGGACACCGGATTAGAAACCAGGAGACGGTGAGTTCCAGTCCCTCTTTAGGCATGAAAGCCAATTGGGAGACTGGGCCAGTCACCCTCTCTCAGCCTAGCCCGCCTCACAGGGTTGTTGTTGAGGACAAAGTAAGAAAGTAGGAAAGTATTGGGGTATGTTTGTTATAAAGTATATAAAGCATGACATTAAAAAAAAAAACCTCAAGGTCCAATTACAGCAGTCCCTGAAGTAACACGATGCCTTACTGTTTTAGGGGGGGTCCTAGAAATAGTTCCTTTTTATCTCCATTTTACGGTGCGCAGTCTCTATTTGGGCTGCGGCACGAGGACAACCACAAGTGCTCCCAGTTACAGGCAGCTGATCTCTGGAGTAGCGAAAAGCATTTGGGCACGAGGGAGAAGACTTCTGGTTGTTCGCTGTTCTTGGAACTGGGCACGGGGAGACGGGGCATCGGTCTTCCCCTAGGAATGACCGTCTCATCCGCTAGGCTGTCCCTGCTGGAGGGGAACAACTGCTCCCTTCCCCTTCCCTTTGGGGCCTCCGTCTGGGTCAGTAGAGGCCGAGAGATGAAACTGTCTGAGAGGCAGCAGGATTAGTTGTGTGTTGTGGATAGGAGGAAGAGGAATGTGTGTCTTTTTTTGGGGGGGGGGGGGTGTCGCCCTTCTGCTCCTCTTGGCAATTGAAGAGGAATGAAAGACTCAGAAAAGCGTTGGGCTGCATGGTTCTTCCTGCTCTGGCTAAGGCCTGGCTCTGGTTCTTTATTTTAGAGGCCACCACAGACTTTAAGGGGATGCACAGTGTCATCTAAAGCCCACCTTAAAACGTCAAAATGGACAAAACAAGTGGTGGCCCACAATTCCACACTGTAGTGAAAAGCCCTCTGAGGAAGAAGAAAAAGGTTTTCATCAGCACCTGTGAAATGTCAAAAGGGGAGGGCAGCACCTGAACCCACCCTATAAATGTCTTTCGGTGGGGGTGGGAATCTCTTAGCTATCTGGATTGCGCAGGCATAATAGGCAGATCCTGATGTATCCTGGCAGCAGGCCATGTGTGGCTGTATAGTCGCTACTTCGATCGGATCCTGAAAATTACCGGTAACTGGTACAACAATGGGCATCGCTCTGTGGGAGCTGTAGGTTCCTGGCTGTCAGTTCTGCACCAACGGCAGCTTCTAGGTTATCTGCATTAAGGGCAGCCTCACTTAGAGAGTGTTGCAGTAGTCTGCTCAGGTGAGTTCTTGTGGGTTTAGAGTCAGGAACAAGAACAGTTACAGAGGAATGTAATGAAGAATAGACCGGCCACAGGATTGCAGGAAGGAAACTAAAAGTTGGAAAGGGATTGAGCGGAAGATCCTGGGGAATTGGCTTCTGCTGAAAGAGGCCTCCATCTGGCTCCCTGTGAGTTTGAGTTTTTGAGTTTTGAGTTTTATTTGATTTATATACCGCCCCCTCTCCCTAGAGACTAGGGGCGGTGCACAGCCGATAAAAAAACATAAGTACAAATAACAATTTACAAACCTACTTAAAATAATTAAATAAAGGCTGTCCAATTAAACATTATCATTATGATTTAAATTTCAATTAAAATCAGTTAAAAAACAATTAAAATGTGAACAATTAAAATTTAGTTTAAAATAAACTATGTGAGAGATTGTGAGGAGGCCAGGAAGTCAACGTGGGCCCAAATAATCAAGAGGCAGCACCAGCACCGGTAGTGAGAAGCTCCCCTTTGTGATCCCGCTTCTCACTCGTTCTGCGGATCAAAATACGATGCATTTCCCCCTTTTTGGTCTTTCTCGCTTTCTTTAACAAAGATGATTCATGGATAAACCCTCTGATTTTCCAGGCACTTTATAACCAGTATATCCACTTTAAAGAAACAGAAATCCCGGCAAAACAGTTAGAAAAAAGAAGCATGGAAGAGTTATACAAATTGCTGGAGGTAAGAGATTTGCCTAGATATATTGGGATATCTTATAACAAGGGTTGCAAATTACCACCATGGCTTGACTTTTAATGGAGGGCCCAGAATTTCAGTTCTGCATTCCCTTAAATCTGGAACATGAGGAGTGTCAGGTACAAGGAAGCACTGAGCTCAGCTTTGCACAAAATTGGTAGCATGAACCAAGTCTCTGTTTTAATTCTCTGTAGTACTACTGGGGTCAGCAGCCGTTTTCCTGGGAAGAACATTTTTGGGTGTGTGTGTGTGTGTCACAATCGCACCTCTCTTTCTAGGCCTGATCTCTGACACTGCTCCCTAGTTGTTTTCCATGGAAATGACTGAAATTTAGCTCAAACTCAGCTCGGTGAATTTACACCGTGCCTGCTGTGCCTTAAGTTACTTAAGACTCTCTAAATTTTGTCCAAGCAGTATTTGTTGGACAAGATATGGTTGTTGCAGAGGAGAATTTCCTGGAAGGTAATTCTCATTTGCTGCACCTCAACCTGGACAAAAGAATGCATAGTTTAGGTCTCAAAGCCCAGGAGAGGAAGGACCTCTTTGTAAAGGGTGAGTCAGGCTCAGGAGAAACGGCTGCTCCTCCTCTGTTGTGCTTTCCAGGTCTGGATTGAGTTTGGCCGTCTGAAGCTGCCACAGGGCTACCATCCCAACAACGTGGAGGAAGAGTGGGGAAAGCTGATCATAGAGATGCTGGAGCGTGAGAAGTTGCTGCGACCGGCTGTGGAAAGGTGACCCACCTGCTGGGCCGTCTGAGGGTTGGGAAAGTTTCTTCCCTGTGTTGCGAAGCCTGCTTAAGCTAAAGTCTTGGCCTGCACGAAAACAAAAATAAATAAATAAATATAAATATCCCTTCTTTACTTAGAAAAAGTAGTGACTCATCCATTCTCTTTGAAATAGTGACCGAAGCTTATTTTGCAGACTGGAGCTGCTGCTGCAGAGAGCAAACAAGATTCAGAATGGGACCCTCAGCTGTGAGGAGAAACTCACCTTGGCGAGGAACACGCTGCAGGCCGTAAGTGTCCGCTCTTGGCCTCCCTCTCTCCCTCCCTCGCAGCCACTGTGAGTGGTCTCACCTTTGGTCTCTGGGGGCCACGAGCCTTGGGTTCTGGCCTTTGAAAGAGTCCCCCATGCCCTTGGACTCTCTCAGTTCAAAACAGAGCTAGGGAACTAGTGCATGTGGCTGCTAATTAAGTGTGCCAGACATGTCGCAATTTGTAGCTGGAAGTTGCTTTGTCTGCCTGCAGTCACTTCCTGCTTGTAGTTTCTCTGGCTCCATGGTTGGCCCCTGTGCTTTCCCTTAGGCTTCCATCGTTGGTATGTTGCTCCTTGCTCTTTTCCCTTCCCTCTTCTGGTTATCTCCTCCTCCTCCTCCTGTTTCACTCTGTCCCCTGTTCCACTTGCATTTCCCTCTCTTGCCTTTATCAAGCATTGCTGTGGGGCACAGTGGTTAGGACGCAATACTGTAGCTAACTCACTGCTCACTCCAGCAGTTCAATCCTGACCAGCTCAAGGTTGACTCAGCCTTCCATCATTCTGAGGTCAGTAAAATGAGGACCCAGATTGTTGGGAGCAATAGGCTGACTCTTTAAATCACTTAGGGAGGGCTGTAAAGCACTGGGAAGTGGTATATAAGTCTATGTGCTATTGCTATTGCAGCCTTTCTTGCTACATGTGCAGAAATGCTCTGGTCTTTGACATCCTTCAGAGAAGCAATCCTGTATCTCATTGTATCTCGGCTGACACTTTTTTTTCAGGATCAGTTCCCTTCTCATGACTTCACAGTTCATTGGCCAGAGGTTTTGGGCATCTTCCTCAAAGTGCATCACAGAAAGAGAATCTCCTCAATAAGCTTAAATTATCTCTTGCCAGGATGAAGCCCACTTGGAGTCAGGCCAGCCAGTGCAGTATGAATCCGATGTCGTCATGTATCTCCAAGAGTGCGAGGGACTCCTCCGACAGCTGCAGACAGATGTTCAGATACTCCGGGATGAGAACTATTACCAGTTGGAGGAGCTGGTCTTCAAGTGAGTGATGTTTGTGGGAAAGGAGCGTTTAAGAGCTCATAAAACAGTTGGGGAATGAAGTTGCATTTCGAGTCTGGGGAAAGGCTGGCTCCCCCGTCTTGGGCCACTTTCAGGACCTTGTAATTCTTGGATATGTCCCGTGACTTCCCATCTGACCGATTCAGTGGTTGAATTTACACTGCGCTGCACTCGCACGGGAATCATTTCACACAAGTGCAAATGTTATAATATCTGCACCCCAATAAAACCTCAAAACATAAAGCACACAAACTAAGACATGACTGATCATGTGATGCCTCAGCTTACAACCATGACATGACATGACCATAGTTCTGGGCTTGTTATGGTCATAAGTCAAGGACGTTTTCATGTTTAATAATCTGTTATAGTTTAATAATAAGTGTTTTTATGTATAGTTTCCATCCATTGTTTCTTCTCCTGCTCTCTGGTGCTTTGGATAATAATTTGACCCCCTCTTCTTTGTGGCAGCCCCTCAAGTACTGGAAGACTGCTATCATGCCACCCTCAGTCCTTCTGTTCTCTAGACTGGCCATGCCAAAATCCTCCAACCATTCTTCATATATTTTTTATCTCCAGGCTCTTAATCATCTTAGTTGTTCTTCTCTGCACTTTTTCTGAAAATCTCAACATCTTTTTTGTAATGTGGTGACCAAAACAGGATGCAGGATTCCATCCATGCTGGCTCATGTTTAAGTGATCGTCCACCAGGACTCCAAGGTCCCTCTCACAGTTACTGTTTTTGAGCCTAATCTGTACTTGTACCTTTGGTTTTTCCTGCATAGGTGTAAAACTTGTTTTTCTCCACATTTAAATTTCATTTTATTGCATAGGGCCCATTGTTCAAGACTGTTAAGATCTTTTTGGATCCTGAGTTTCTCTTTTGGGGTGTTGGCTCTTCATGTCAGTTTAGTGTCACTTGCAGGTTTGATGAGTTCCCCTTCTATTCCGTCATCTAAGTCATTTATGAAAATATTGAAGAGTTCTGGGCCTTTGTGGTACCCTACTACTTAGCTCTCTCCATGTGGATGTAGTAACATTAAGGACTATTCATTGTGTATGGTTTGTCAGCCAATTACAAATCCATCTGGCGGTGATGATGTCTGTCTTGCTTGATTCCCTCCCAGGATTGTGCGGCTTCAAGATGAATTGGTAACTTTGAGGCTGGAATGTACCAATCTTTACCGGAAAGGTCACTTCTCCTCCCGCTCCTCCTTGGACTTGGCACAGCCTTCCTCCTTGAGCACTAGACACTTGAAGACAGAACCTTTGCTAAAAGGAACGATTGCCCCTCCTGCCTCCACCTCCTGGATTCGGAAGCCAATGACTCGCGTGGAGTTGGTGGCCATTTCATCCTCTGAAGATGAGGGCAACCTCCGCTTTGTATACGAGCTGCTCTCTTGGGTAGAAGAGATACAGGTGCGTTGCATGATGGGAAGGAAAGAAGGACATCAGGTGATGGGTCTGGTGGTGTTCAGACAAAGTGCTGAACTAGGTCAGTTGCTGCCCTTGTGCAACATGCTAACCTGGCCACTGTTGAGCTTGGTTAGATTTTTTGTGGCTTAGTTTGTTGTATGAACCCAGTTCATGTCTAGTATGATGTCATTGCAAGCTTAGAAAATGGGTTACTTCAGTCACCAGATTAGTATGTTGTATGAACCCAAACTGTGAGTGTACCATTTGAAAAAAAAGTTAATAACATTCTAAGATTCCATGGATAGTTTTTTTAAATGGTTTGATTATTTATTTTGTTTATACACTCTAAATTACGGAAAAATAAAAGTCATGTTTTATTATTAACAAAAGCCTCATACAAAGAGTAAAGAGAAACTTTTCTGGACAGCAGAATCTACATACTACTAAAGCTCTCCTGTTTGTCTGTGTGTAACCTTCATCTGGGGAAAACATTGCATTGTAGGGTAATAACTTCTGAACCCAGGCACCTCAAATGGGCTCACTTTCAGAATCATCCAAAATCCGGAACCCATGACGCCCTGACCTGAAATTGAGCAAATTTTATAAAACATGTTATGACATAATACAAAACGTCACATTTCCTGTGGTCAAGTCCTGATGTTTGACTGTGTTATACAGTACAACATGGGCTACTTTCAAGGCAGATGCAGTTCCGAATAGCTCCCTGAGTTTTTAAGAACTTTCCCAGTAGATTAAAAGCTTTGCTATTGTTGTAAGCATTGAGGATTCTGGCCAAGAACTCTCTCTGAAATGCAGAGCCAGTGGGTCCCAGGTTGTCTTGTTGCTCTTAAAAGTAATCTGATGTTTGGAGCTGCTCTTTTTCTGCACCCCAGAGAGATCCGAAAAGGAACAGAGAGAAAGTGCACCTGGGAAATTTTTGTTTGCACCACTATAGTGAAGTTGGTACACAACACAAGTAGGCCAGTTTGCCTTGAAAAACATTATTTGGCCAATTTATTGCAAAAGTTAGGCAAATTTGGGAAAGATTTCCACTAATGTTCTTTCTGTTGCCAAATGTTGTAAATGTAAATAGTTATGAATTATTATTATTTTTTTAGTTTTAAAAATCAATTGGAAAAGGCAGTAGAGCAGAAAGAAATGTTATTGACCTGCAGAAGCCTTTTTGTAAGAATTGCGGATACTTTTTCCCCTGCTTTGACCATTGATTGGCTCCTTTTGATGGCCTTTCAGATGAAGCTGGAACGATCTGAGTGGGGGAACGACTTGCCCAGCGTGGAAGGCCAGCTGGAGGTTCAGCGCCAGGTCCACAGTAGCGTCGAAGGCATGGGCTCCAGCGTGAAGGAGGCCAGGATGTACGAGGTGAGCAGACCCACCTGGGCCCATCTGAGCACACCGGGAGGCAGAGTGGGATTAGATTTGCCCTGTTTTCAGAGCGGAGAACATTTTTTAAAAAAACTTTTATTATACGTTTTCCTTTATAATACGTCACATTTTCAATTTTAGAATGACAGTCCATCTCTTTCCTTCCCCTTCCCTCCCTACTCTTCTCCCCTCCACTTCCCTCCCCTTCTTTTTTTTTTATTTTTTTCCCTATTATTTTATTTTATTTAAAAAAAAACATACATACAAAACATACAAACATACATACTTCCCTCCCCTTCATTCTCTCCTTCTCCTTTCCCCTTTCTACTTCCCTCTCCTCCCTTTTTCTCTTCCCCTCCTCCCCTCCTCCACTTCCCTCTCCTTCCCTCTCTCCTTTCTCCTGTCTACTTCCCTCTTCCTTTATTTTCTCCTTTCTCCTCTTTCCCCTGCTTATCTTCCCTTTCCTTCCCTTCTTCTCCTCTCCTCTCCTCCACTCCATCTCACCCCACTCCATTCCACTTCCCTCTCTCCCTTCATCTCTCCCCTTCCCTTTACATTTTTTTTGTTTTATATCATACATTCCTTTCTATGTTGAGCAATGTGCTCTCTAGGTGTCTAAAATGTTAACATACAAACAATATTATTGTTATATACATATATAACATACATTGTCTTCCATTATAGTATTGATTATATAACTCTCAAAAATATTTACTGAGCTGAGAACATTTCTAATTGGGTTGATTTTCTCTAGAACATGGTAACTTTTTTCTTGATGTATAAGTCTTCACCTACCTCTGGGTAGCACTGACAGCCAATGCAACAACTTCAAAAGATATTTATCACTAGGCCTTTCCCTAGGAGGCTCCAATTGGAACCCAGATGTTTTTGTGGTCTCCATCTTACAGCAGGTTCTCTGATAGGCGAGTCTAGTGGTAGGGCCACCATTATGTCACTTTTGTGTCCATCTGTTATCAGGCAACTATGCAAAGTGTCTTGCCTTTTTCCATGTCTGTTTAATGTTCTTTTTGATGGCATCTTTGAAGTTGACCTAATTTCTGATCTGATCTCTGAGTTCTTGCTCTTAAGCATTTGTCTTTCTCTTCCTTGCTGAGTAACTTAGAGCTTTTCTGCATCTGGGTTCTTCTTTTTTGGGCTGTTCCTGTTGGGGGTCACCACAACGAATCATCTTTTTCCACCTAACTCTATCCTCGACATCCTGTACTCTCTCCCTAATTAACTTCATCTGAGTTCTATCCTACACTTTATTCTGAATTTAGTTATATAAAGAATGCGGGTCTGTTTACAGAAATATATAAGCTTTTTTCCTGGGCCCTGCTTAGCCTTTGTGTGGCCAGAAGCCACTCTCCCCAAAGACTGGGGCAGTGGGGAGCTAAAGTCATTCATTTGCGCTTAAATGTATTTGAAAGAAAATCTAGATAATGTGATTACTGTCTAATCCTAAATTTAGCCATTTTCCCCTTCTGACATATTAAATATTTTGAAATGGTGGAGACATTCAAGGCCTCTGAGGGCCATGCCCTTAGGAAGCAGGCTGTGCTATTTTGGCATAGATACTCAGCACCTTGATTGGCAGGTGAGACGGGTTCCGTCTTTCCACAAGAGTCATTCTCCCTACCTGGGAAGAGGGAATGGCCCTCCTCCAGAACAGGCTGGACCTTTCCCCCTCCAAGTAACCTGCTGAGTTACTGACTGGGTTTGTCCAATAATCTAGACTCAAATGAGGTGTGATGGTTTCTGGTTCCACCTGTGGTGGGAACTCAGCCATTATCTTTGCATGTTGAAAGAAAGAATGAGAAGGTGTAAAAAGTCTTTCTGGTCAATTCTGCTGCCTTTGATCTGGAGAAAGAGACAATGCATTCAAAGGCAAGCCTTCCTACCCGGCCTGACTTTACTCCAGGTAAAGGTATATACTCCAGGTAAAGGTTTTACTCCAAGTAAAATCTATGGGACAGAGAAGATACAAAGCAGCTGGGACTTTTCCTCAAAGAAAGAATCAAGAAAAGGAAATGGTTTACTTTTTCATAATGCAAATTGGTCTCTAGAGCTAGGAAGGATCATTATTTTCCTTTTTCTGAAGCTCATGAGAAAGTTACAGAATCACCGTAGGGTGACAGCCAGAATAGCTGACCGCCAACACTGGGCTGATTAAACACAATTTAGGAGTTTGCTTATTTCTTTACAAATTCTGAAAGGTGGCTGTTTTAGCACCCATCTCAGTGCTCAAATACAGCTTGAGTACTTAAGAAGGCAAAAATAAAAAAAGTGACCCATATTGCTGAAAATGACTGGTTTGATGACTGATCCTGAAGGACATTCCGGTTCTGCAAAAATTGGTCCAGGGGCTGCAGGTGGACTGAGGTTGCCCACTTCTGCCCTAATTGGACTTGAGTTGCGCTGTCTATTAAATTGTGTTGAATCCATTGTGTGAAATTTGAAAAGAGGAGGGGAAGGAAGGGTTTCAGAGAAGCCACCGTGTCTGGCATGAGCATTTCCAGCTATTGTAGCATTATTTTTAATCATCCCTTTTTGCCTTCTTCTCCATTTAGGGTAAAATGTCTTCAAATTTCCGTGCTAGCTACACTGAAACCCTGGGGAAACTGGAGATGCAGTACTGCAAACTGATGGTGAGTATCTTTGGCAAAAAAAAATTCCAGATGTCTTAAAATCATCCTTTTGCAAGTTTCTAAACCTTTTGAAGTCCTAACAGAAGTGCCAGTGCCAATAGAGGATAATCTCTGTAGCTCAAGGTAGAGCTGTGGGGTCCTTGGTGCTCTCCAAGCTTGGCTTTCTTTCAGACATTTCATTATAAAATAGGCAACATGCAATAGGCAACAACTAGGTAACATGAAAGCCAGCTGGGTGACTTTGAGCCAATCGCCAAGAGACGATGAGTTCTAGTCCCACTTTAGGTATGAAAGCTGACTGGGTGATTTTGGACCAATAACTCACTCTCAGTCCAGTCCACCTCACAAAGTTGTTGTGTGGATAAGAGTTTGAGGAAGGAATATTAGGTATATTTGCTGCTTTGAGTAATTATAAAGTAATAAAGGTGGGATAAAAATCAATTAAATACATAAACATGATATAAATAAATAAACAATAGATGAAGCATTTCCAAAACCGCTAGAGAATTTCTGGAAGCCTGGTGCTCTGCCAAATTGGCCATCAATAGACACAGAGACATAAACATACTGTGCAAAAGAGACAATCAACAAACCAAAAGAGGGAACAAAACAATCCAAAACATCTCCCCACCAGCAATCAACACCCAGATGAGTATAGATTTACTCCAGGATTAACATCAGACTAAAAATCAAGAAGGAGGCAATATCCCAATCAAGGAACTTCCAAACCGGCTAAGAGTAAACAGCTCAGTCAAAGAACCTCCAAGGCTCCCCCTACCACAGGGCAAGCCACTACAATATAAAAGGAGAGCAAACCCCACTCCTTACTAGCACTGATGATGTTACCTAGTTGGATAATGAAACGTCTGCAAGAAAACAAGCAAGCTCAGAGAGCACCAAAGACTGCCCCTCTCTACTCCGACTACAACTTCAATTCTCCTTTATCGATAAATATCTTCAAGTGCTAGCACTCCTTCTAGTGCTTCTCACAGCACTAAAAACATTACATAGTCAGGTAACGAACCACCTGCAGGAAACCAGCCAAGCTCAGAGAGCACCAAGAATGCCCCAGAAATTCTTCCTTCAAAGGGCATTTCTGTGGGTGCCATTTGCCTTGCCACAAGAACAGATTCCTTGCTGGGGCTTCTCATCACCTCTAGAGATAATGGACTCAGGAGCTGACTTGCTACTTTGCTCAGGTTCTCATTTCGATGCATTTTACCATCAAGTTGGGCAAAAGAAATTCCACACAAAAAACAGATGCATTTTTGCAGGCATTTCTATTTACTTTTCCCCAAATACGGCATTTCTTAAGCTCCTTTTGCTAATACATATCTGTGTGCATATTTTTTTCACATCCACAGTGCACATTTCTGCAATTTTCAAAAATTTTGCAGCAAAGTTGAAGAAGTGGGTGCCTTTTTGGTTTTCTTGGTTTAAGGGGGATTGTGAGCAAATTGAGCACCTTCTTGGATCTTGTGTATTTTCTGTGCTAAAAACTGCTTGGCAGGGTTTATAAACCAGTTCTTTAGGAATCATTTGCTCTGCTCACAAACATCTAAGAGCAGAAATAACTTGAATATCAAGAAATGTGACAAAATGTGTCATCTTTATGCAGGAGACATCCAGTTTCCGACTGCGCCACCTCCAAAGTTTGTATGAGTTTGTATCCCAGGCGACAACTGAGTTAATCTGGCTAAATGAAAAGGAGGAGGAAGAGCTGGCCTATGACTGGAGTGACAACAACCCTGTCCTGACGGCAAAGAAGAATTACTTCTCAGTGAGTAGAAAGTCCTTGTGGCAACCAAAGGAGATTGTGTGGCTTCTGTTAGGTCTTCTGCAAGTCGAGAGAGGAGACCAGCAATCTCAGCCTCCAGGGCTCTTGAAAATACGTTGAAAAGGCATGGAAGAGATCCTTCCCTTTCCTCCACCTGACCCAGGGCCCTTGGTGCATGCTTGCTGCATGCATTGCTGACACAGCTTGCTTACCAACTTCTAGCATAGTCCAGACCTTCTTCTGCCATCTCATTTGCTCGAATCTCATGGAAGGCTGGAGTAAATTGAAGGCCCATGATGGCGAACCTATGGCATAGGTGCCACAGGTGGCCCGCAGAACCATCTTGCTGGGCACACAGGCTGTTGGCCAACTTACCTCCAGCTGAGCATGCACATGCGATTGCACATGCATGCATGTGCAATTGCAGAGACCCAGCTGGTCTTTGGGCATCCACTGTGCATGTGCATGGTTGCAGCAGGAAATCCAGCTGGTCTTTAGAGCTCCCCTGCGCGTGCACACACGATTACTCATGTGTGTGTGAGTGCCTGCACACAGCATACATACATTGCACATGCAAAAGCTGCATGCATGCACAGATGGTGCAGTTGCACATGCAGCACATGTGGAGGAGCCGCATGCCAGTGCAGATGGCATGTGCAAAACAGGTACTCTGTAAGTAAAAGGTTCGCCACCACTGTTCCAGGCCCTCAGCGTTCTCATAATCATCTAAACCGATTGTCTTATTACTGAGTGTTGATGTCGATGTTGAAAATTGTCCTTGCCTGCCTCATCCTTAATCTTATAACTGCCCCCTCAGCACCCCCCTCCCAGAAAGACAAGTATGATCCTCAGCATTAAAACCCAGACCCTCCTGCCCAATTCCCCAAAGGGAATTTGCCACCTTTCTAAATTGCTTCATGTGCCCGACTTGCCTTTGGCAAACCTCCATCTGCTTCGGCAATAGAATCACCTGTCCGTCTCCCCCCCCCCCCCCAGGAGCTGACAGAGGAGCTGGAGGAGAAGCAGGACATCTTCCGTGCCCTGCAAGATTCTGCTGAGCTGCTCTCGTTGGAGAATCACCCCGCCAAGCAAACAGTGGAGGTAGGACATGGCTGGGAGGGGCTCCCATTGGCTTGTGATTGGGAATGGTCTGGGCGGGGGTTAGGCAAGGCCAGGCCTTAAGATGGCTGGTGAGTGTGTGCATACGTGTCTTCTTTGGGGAGCCTTTCCTATCTTCCATTCCCATGTGAATGCGTGTTTGATCCATGGATGAGTCTACATAGTGCCTATGTAATAAAACAATATATTGGAGGTCCTGCACATCATGTAACGTATTAACAATTTAAACCAGTGTTTCTCAACCTTGGTGACTTTAAATGTTTGGACTTCAACTCCCAGAATTCTTGGAGTTGAAGTCCAAACATCTTAAAGTCGCCAAGGTTGAGGAACACTGATTTAAATAGAGACATAAAGCAATTGTCTTGTGTTCTGGAAGAGTTTCCTTTCTGGAACTGGGCGTAGAGTTGTGGGAAGTCTTTGTTGGAAACAACCGTTTCTTCGTTATTTCCCGGCTTCTGCTGGGCAGTCTTGTCTTTCAGCACTGCCATGGTTGTCTCTTCCAGGCCTACAGTGCTGCAGTTCAGACGCAGTGGCACTGGATGAAGCAGCTGTGCCTGTGTGTGGATCAGCACTTGAAGGAGAACACCGCCTACTTCCAGGTAGGGCAGCCCAGGGAGGGCTGGGAATCCCCAGTCAATTCACAAACCCACCATGCCAGGATTCCCCCTGGCCTACCTTTGCCATGGATGCACACATGGATGTTCTGTGGTGGGTGAGTAAACGAAAGACTTCTTTATGCCCTTCCAGTTCTTTGGTGATGCCCGGGAATCTGAGATGTTCTTGAAGAACCTCCAGGACAACATCAAAAGGAAGTATTCTTGTGACCGCAATACCAGCCTGACCCGCCTGGAGGACCTGCTCCAGGATTCCATGGTGGGTGCTTTTGGGACAAGTCGGATCTCGGATGGTATCCTGAGACCTTCCGAACTTCTACAATCTCCCAGCCTTTGCTAACTGTGCTCCTTGCATGAATTCTCTTCTCCAAACAGTTGCCTTCTTTGATGCTCTGGAAACCGATGGATTTGATTAGAGTGGATCCTAGCACTGCTAATAGCTCTGTGCTTTAAAAGCAAATAAGGAATGTGTGTGTGTGTGTTAAATCTCTTTGTTTTCTCGTTGGCCATTGCCAGACTTCAGCTTCATTGAAGTCCCCTTGTGTTTGATTGGCATCCCCCTCACAGGTATCTGAGAAGTGGTCTCCAGCATGCTATTTATTTTCAGCGTGCTGAAGTAGGGGGCTACTGCTGGGGAACATGGGGTGAGGTGATATTCTGAGTCAGGCCATTGATCCGTCTGGCCAAAGCTTGCCTCCCTTAGCGGGGAGCAGTCCTTCAGGTGGCGCAGTGGTCGGAGTGCAGTCCTGCAGGCTACTTCTGCTGACTGTCGGCTGCCTGCAGCTTGACAGTTCAAATCCCACCAGGCTCCAGGTTGACTCAGCCTTCCCTCCTTCCGAGGTGGGTAAAATGAGGACCCAGATTGTTGGGGGCAAGAGGCTGACTCTCTAAACCGCTAGAGAGGGCTGTAAAGCACTATAAAGCAGTATATAAGTCTAAGCACTATTGCTATTCTTCCTGTGGTGCTGCTAATGGGATGATGCTGCACAGTGTGGACCCTGCCCCTAAGCTGGCTTTCTCCCACCCACCCACCCCGACTGGCAGGCGCACATTGTCCCCGGTGGCCGGTCTCTGAGCAGCTCTGGGCCTACTGGCTAGCTGTGTCTTCTGGATTGCTTGGACTACACCACCAGTGATTCCCACCTGTGGGCCATGGAAATTAGGAGAGGGGCAGGAAAGTGAGCTCCTGACAAGAGTGCGCTGAGAAGAGGGAGGGTGCTGGTGAGGCTTGTATGAAAGTGGAGGGGCTTGGCTAAGAAAAGGAGGCTCGCAGAGTGGCTGAGGGAGGAAAGCAGGACAGGCAAGATGGAGGCCAGGGGGAAAGGCGGGAGGGACAGGGAAGCCTTTCTTCCTAAGTGTAACCAGGAGAAGGAGGGTCACTGGAAGCTTCCTCCTGAGCGGCAGCTTTGTGCCTCTGTCCGGGTTGTCTTGCTCCGATGTTCTTGGCATGTTCTGGAAGAAGGGAGGGTGTTTGGGGGCAGTCGGGCAAGGCAGCCTCCAGCTGTTTGGAGGGGAACGTTGAAGGTCCCGAGAAGAGAAAGTGTGCAGGGAAATGGAGGGACCGCTGCTAAACAACCCAACAAAGCTTGTTGCTGTTTGAGGGCTACGAGGAAGGCACCTGCCTGGGGCCAAAGTAGATGCCTAATGATCATAATGAATGAGTTACAGTTGTATTTCTTCCAACCATGCACCCCTGGGACAGGCACAGGTAGCTCATTTTTAAGCTGTCTATCTATCTATCATCTCTTTCAACTATCTTCCTACCTACCAGCATTTCCCCAGCATTGCCTCAGCCAGGTTTTAAACTGCTTTCAGTCAATGCATCAGTCCTCCTAAACAACCTTTTTGCACAATTCTGCCACTGCTTCCATTTTTTTATTTTGCAAAAATCAAGCATTTTTGTCTTCAATAAAGAACGTGGGTCTGGCTCTTGTTGCTCTGTTCACTGTTTCCTCAGGTAATCTCATCTTTGGCTTCTGGGCTGTGCTCCCAGGTTGGTGGGCGGAGGGGCCTTGGAGGATGAGCAGCCCCCCCGTGGAGCTTCTTGCTGGAAGAGAAGGAAAGGGGGGCTGGCTGGGGACTTCTTGCCCACCTCTGCTCACAGGACGACATGCCCCCTCTCACACCTGCCCCGGGCAAAATGCTCGCCCCCAATTTGGGGGGGGGGGGTTGTAGGGCTTGTGTAGGAGCTTGCCGTCTTTTGTAGGAGTTTGGCGTCTTTCTCTCCCACCGCCATCTCGCTTTTGTTTTGAGCAGGATGAAAAGGAGCAGCTCATCCAGTCCAAGAGCTCCGTGGGCAGCTTAGTGGGAAGATCCAAAAGCATCGTCCAGCTGAAGCCCCGAAACCCCGAGAGTCCTCTGAAGAACACCATCTCCGTGAAGGCGGCTTGTGATTACCGCCAAATTGAGGTCAGCAAGAGCAGCAGAAGGAAAACTTGGGAGGGCTTGGGAATTTCCCAAATAAGAAATGTGTGGGTTGGTATTCAGAATATTAAACAAATGCAGTTTCCCCCCGTTGATGTTGCTTGTCTGAAGACAGCTGGGAAGGTCACAAATAGTCGCGTGACCCAGTCACGTGACCCGGGATGGTTGCAACCATCATCAACAGATGGTAATTGCCACGTACCCAAATTTTGATCATGTGACCATGGGGAAGCTGCAGCAGTTATTAAGGATGAGGACCGAGATCGTAAGTCCGGTGCCATTGTAATTTTGAAAAGTCACTAAACGAAGTTTTTTTGCTTCTCCAAATGTGCTAAGTGGTTATTTTGCAAAGCAAAACATTGTTGAAGAACTAGCATCAGCCTAGAGCTTTCCAGAACTTTTATCTTGTTCCAAACCCCGAGGAGAGTCATCGTTTGGGATTCCCTCCATTAATCCACACTTGGGCTTTTGGGCAGACTTCTAATAGGCCGACTCAGGTCCAGGATATCGTGCTGTGGGGCAATCAGTATATAAGATGTTTGAGGGCGAAACATTCGGTAAATTTGAGGCATGCGTTATCAGGGACAGCAGAGAAAGAGAAAAATAATTAAAGCAGACATTCCCTGAATGAGAGAGAGAAGTTCCCTGAGGTTGGGCTCCAGCACGGAGTCCAACAACTCAGAAGAGTGAACTTCTGTCTCGGTGATAGAACCAGATTCAGTCTCGCAGAAAAATAACCCCGTGTGGGCAAAGCTTTGTTTTCAGTTTGGCATCTCATCACTGAGATAAGCTGCTAGGTCGTTTTCCCTAGAGGCTGCAGAGAAATGCTAGGGAAAGTTTCAGGTAGCCAGTTGTTGAAGGAAGGGGGGGGTGTCTGATCTTGGCCCCCAAAATCAGAGGGTCACTTAACGGGGCAAGAAGAAATGTCTGCTGGACTACAGAAGCTCCTGCCTTACCTCCACAGATCACGATCTGCCGCAACGACGAGTGTGTGCTGAAAGACAACGCTCAGCGAACCAAATGGAAAGTCATCAGTCCTGCTGGAAATGAGGCCACGGTGCCCTCCGTTTGCTTCTTGGTTCCCCCTCCCAACAGAGAGGCCATCGACATGGCCAGCAGGTAAAGTGCTCAAGGTCAGGGTCCTGGGCAGACCCCGGGAGCGGCTTTGCAGAGTTCTCCACTTCCTGTGGGGGATGAGAAGCCCTTTAAGGCAGGGGTCTCCAACCTTGGCAACTTTAAGACTTCTGGACTTCAATTCCCAGAATCCCTCAGCCAGCAAAGGCTTAAGGTTGCCAAGGTTGGAGACCCCTGCTTGAAGGGACCTCTGGCCACAGCACTTGGTGCAAGGACTTCAGAATTTATTCTTTTTTTTTTTTTTTTTGCCAAAGAACGATTGGCTTCTGAAACATTAAGTCTGAACTTTTCTGTTTTGTTTCTTTGTTTAGGATTTGTAGTATTTTGTGCAATTATTTTCTGTTTTGCTTTGTTTTGTTTTAATTTGAATTTTTTGAAACTACTTTGAAGTTGGGTATGGAGAACATTAGAGCAAAGTTCTCTTCCCCAACTGGTGAAATGCAGCCTCCGAGGAGGGAGCAATAGATCCGTCTCTTTTCAGGCCATCCCAGTCCCCAGAGGTCCTCATTTATAAAGTCCCTATCAAACTGCAAACAAACATTTAAAACACCCACAAAAAGTCACATTTATTTTTCATAGAAAATATGCATTTTGTATGCATTTCATCCTTGTACAAACACCATTTTGCATTTTAACTTGAAATGCACATTTTTAATAGATATTTGAGCTGAGAATGGTGCTATAAAATACAGATATATGAAAACCAACTGTGGGTGTCCACACCTGGCTAAACTTGGTCAATCTCAGAAGATAAGCAAGAGTGGGATGGTTGGAACAACAGAACAGAATAACAGCGGTGGAAGATATCTTGGAGGTCTTCTAGTCCAACCCCTGCTCAAGCAGAGATCCCATACCATTTCAGACAAATGGCTGTCAAATCTCTTCTTTAAAATCTCCAGTTTTGGAGCACCCACAGCTTCTGGAGGCAAGTCATTTCACTGATTAATGGAAATGGCAGACTGCTGGCCAGACTGGGAATCTGAGAAAGGCCCCAGATAAAGGCAGGAGAAACCTAATTAAGTATCAATACCATAACAATGGTAAAGTCTTGTTCATGAAGAGCCTGGAGGGAACGTGGACAGTCAAAGGAGAAGTGTAAAGTGCCTGCAAGGAGATCAGCTCCTGCAAAGGTCCAAAGTGCTTGAAATCCTTGGTCATCCTTTATTAAGCTCCTTGTCAACATGATCCAGGGCTCCACTGCATGGAGGTACTGCTCAGTCACAGAGCTCACTTGAGGAGAAGCTGAGGGAACCTTTGCCTTCTTCTTATAGAGTGGAGCAACTCTACCAGAAGGTGATGTCCTTATGGCACCAGCTGCACGTCAACATGAAAAGTCTGGTCTCCTGGAACTATCTGAGGAAGGATATCGCTTTGGTGCAGAACTGGAACCTGGAGAAGGTAACGATGCAGATCTCTAGAAAGTTGGCTGCTGGCATTTTTGTAAGAAAGGAAGGATGAGCGGTTGAAAACAGTGGATGAAATATAGTCCTGTGAGTGGTAGACCTTAGACAGGACCTGAGGTGGTGGTATCTCAAATGAAATGAAATTAAATGAAATGAAATCAAATTTTATTCATCACATGTATCTGTTCCAAAATGAAAAGGAAAGGTTTGGTAGCAGCAGAAGACTGGCAAAATGGGGAACTCAAAAGTCATCTTGCAACCAAAGCTTCCATAGTAAAATTTAGCTGATTAAAAGTAGGTTGTACTCAACATGACCATAACTGAGCCTGGAATTATGGTCTTAAATCATGGTGGTGGTTAAGTGAGTCACCATGCGATTCTTCCCGATGTTATAGTGCCCATTAAGTGAACCATGTATGTGTACTGTAGTCATTAAACAAACCCATTACAGCAAATGGGTATTTTTGGCTGGGAACTGGAAGTAAATGCTGGTTTCCATCAAAGAATGCTGAAAATCAGGATCACGTTAGCATGGGATGCTGAAAATATGGCCGAAAATATGGACTGATTGCCAAGCACCCCAAATGCAGTCATGTGAGGGAGGGGCAGCCAGTGAGGCTTTGAAACTGGGTTGTAAGTACCTCTGGGGAGCGGTCATAAATCAAGGACTCCTTGTTTTCACATGATATTATCAATACAATGGCTTTTCATAGGATAAGCAAAGGAGACAATTCCCTGCCCTAATAAGCTTAAATAAAATTTTGCATTAGCTTAGATATTTATGAAATACCATTGTCTTCTTCACAAATCAATGTTCTTTCTTTGAGCATCTTATACCCCCCCCACCACATTGTTTAATTGAAATGTACAGAGTTCCCAAGCAATATGTAGCCATATTGTAGAAATCTTGGGCAGTGTATGCACTTACTGTGATGTCAGTCTGGGAAAAGAAGTTGCTTAAACCCCTGTGAAGATATTTGGCTGGAGAGTATTCCAGATGGCTGCAGGTGGAGTGGTCCCTGGGGCTACGGGGCCAGCCTCGACTGCCCAGCCTGGTGCCACGATTCTCAGGTATCTGTGTCCTTTGTGTTCCTTGTGACTCACAGCTCCGGGCTCTGGCCCCAGGAGAGTGCCACCACGCCATGAAGAACCTGCAGATGCACTTTGAAGACTTTTTGGAGGACAGCCGAGACTCGGAGATCTTCTCCCTGGCGGATCGGCTGCACCTCGAGGAAGAAGTGGACTCGTGCAAAGAGCAGTTTCAGCGGCTTTTGCAGTCCATAGAAAACGGTGAGCCGAGGGTAACGTTCAGAGCGGTCCCTAGAGCTGGGAGTGCGATATATCTGTTTATTGGCATTTAAGGCTGTCTGGCAGTTTTGTGTTCTATCTGTTTGTATGATCTGATTTTTTTGGTGTTGTATACCACCTGAAGTTCATTGGAATTAAACTCTCAGTTAATTGTGGTGATTGTATTTGAGATTGTTTTCATGTTTTATTTGGGAAGGTCTCCAGTCTGTTCTGAGGAAAAGTGCATTGTAGAAAGCAAGAAACAATAAATTGGACAGAAAGTTCAAAGAAATAAGGAATCCATTGTTCAAATGTTATGTGAGACTTCCCAGTCGCCTGTCCAGTGACTCTCCTGTGGAGCAGGACAGCTCAGAGCAGGCAGCCCAGTCCGGTGGGCTCCTGTGTCCCCAGCAGAGAATCGTCCTTGTGGGCCTGGCTGCTGCTTTAAGGGGTTTGTCTCTGCCTCTCTTGGGGGCAAAAAGTGAAGGTCCCCTGACAATTTGAAGCCATTAGTTGGGACTCTGGGTTCCAGCTCAGCTCTACTTCCCCCCATCATCAGTGATGTTCCCACCGTGGCTTTCTGCGGCTCTTTTAGCCAGAGATGGTGGGGTGCAATATAGGATGGAGGCTGTGGCTTGAAAACATAGATCTATAATACATGTGCGTTCACCATTTAAAGTTCACTTCTTTTCTACATGAACAGAGGATAAAGATGAGACTGCATCTCGGACTTACCTCTCTGAGCTCAAGAACATCCGGCTCCACCTGGAGGAATGTGAGCAGCGGCTGGTGGGCACCATCCGGACCCCGAGCAGCACCAGAACCGACGGAGATGCGCTGCAGGAAAATACTTTCCGAATGGCTGAGCAGGAGGTGGGCATTTCTAGAGGGCTGGGGTGGGTGGGGTGGCGGCGATGTGCTTTAACGGTTTGCCAGGCTGCTTCCTCTTCAGGTAAGAGGACATAGAAGTCCAGAGGCCACAGATTGTGCTGCCGCCCTGGGAGTGTGGAATTTAAGAGAGAACCTTGTACTTATTCCTCACAAAGTGAACAATCCCTGTTTTGTTTGCTCACTTCCTGCAAATCACAGCAACAACTCCTGAGGGAGACCCAGAATTGTGATGTCTCTTCAGTTCTTTGTTTTGCTTCTTCTTCATCATCTTGCCGATTGGAAAAAGCAAATTCACTTAGAATCTTTCTCTGAGTTGCAGCTTTCCAGTACAAACCCACTGGAAAGAGTTTGTGTTGCTTTGATGCATAATCTTGCTTCCGTGGGTCTGTACAACTCTGGCTTTGCTTGAAGTGCTCAGCAGCCCTTTCTAAATCTCAGGGTGAGACTGCTTTTCAATTTCAATTTCAAATTTATTGGTCACATACACAGTCATATATGATACGGTATGCAGTGAAATGCTTACACAAATGCTTAACACAATAAGTTAAGGTAGGTAGGGAGAGTGGGGGGTTAGAAAAATAGTTAAGGGTAGTTGGGAAGGTGGGAGTTGGATGCAGACATGGTTCTTGTTG
>JAEANM010003226.1:0-12706 GCA_017656035.1 Myanophis thanlyinensis
GTGACTTGTGGACTTTAACTCCCAGAATCCCTCAGCCAGCAAAAGCTGGCTGAGGGATTCTGGGAGTTGAAGTCCACAAGTCACTTAATTGCCAAGTTTGGAGACCCCTGATTTAGAAGATCCCCAAAAAGAGTGCCTCCAAACAAGCTCTTGTTTGATGTTAGCTGCCCTACACTAGTAGTTTTAGGAAAAGTGGAAGATGGCCAAAACAAATGCATTTTCTAGCATTCTTTTGGGAAAAGCAAGAGATAGCCAAGGACAGAACTGTTCAAAATTGTATTCGACTGTATGTATATATGCACGTAACTGAACTGTATTAAATACAGAATTATATCCAACAGTGAAGGTTGCTTATAATTTCATGTGATAGTTCTCATGAGTGAAAAAGCTACGTCTTTTAAAAGTCTGTTAATACATCTTGAATTCTTTAATGGAAAGTACTACATTCCTCACCTGTGCCAAGATGGTGTGTGGGTAATTCTGGCATGTGCATTCTTGCTGAAACAAAATGGAAAATCTGTAGCCAAAACTAAGTAAGAATACTCTGTGTAATGAAATTAGGCAAAAAGAAAAATTATTCTTACAGCTCTGGAGATGTTCGCCTCCTGTGGGAGTTCAAGTATTAGATATTAGCGCCTATCTAGTTTTAATAGTTAGAATACTCAGTCAATTATAAAAGATAATACTGGCAGTAACAATGTAGAAATTAGTTTTATAGTGATAGTGTACTATGCTGGCATTAACTATGACAATATAAAGCTAATTAGTACAAACGCTGTGGGTGAAGGCATAATTAAGACTGTAGCCAAAGGCTAGTTTAAAAAGTTCCTTTATTTGCACTCAGCACATGGCAGATAGTCAACATAGAATTTAATTATCTAAATAGGCTACAACGTTTAATTGATTAATTAAAACTTAATAGGGCTTAATTCTTGAAACAATGCATTTTTAATACAAGCGCTTTAAATATTTACAGCTAACTGATGCTGTCTGAACAAGGATTCCCATTGGAAACAAAGACATTTCTGTTCCTCTTAAAGAATATGGGTAATCCTCAATTTATGAGCACAATTATAGCCAGAATTTCTGTTGCTAAGCAAGGCAGTTGTTAGGTGAGTCACACTCAATTTACAACCTTTTGCCAGGGTTTTTAAATGAATCATTGTAGTTCTTAAATTAATCGTGTCATTAAGTGAATATGGCTATCCCTTCCTGCCTACCATATGCTGATGCAAATGAGTGAAATGGGAAGTTCAACACATCTAGAAAGGACAAGCTTGGGCAGGGTTGGTCTAGTAGATTTGCAGACCAACTTGAAAATTTAAGATCAGATAAAATCCAAGGAGCTATTTACTTCTTTCATTATGTGCCAGTATAAAAGAATTAGTTTACACATTCAAGTTTATCTGCTTTGCTTTACTTTTAAAACCATCATTAAGGCTGATGATACCAGGAGTGAAAGAATGGTAATATTTTAAATTACATTGTCATATATGATTAGCATATCTCAGGAAAAGTTTTACTATTATATTTTGATGCCAATAAGATAAGAATCTTATTTTTATGGCTTGATAGTGAGCCAAACAATAGATTAGAATATGATATTTGTTCCACTCTCAGGCTATTCATGACTATTTCACTGACATGGGGACGATTTTTTTTGCCTTCAAGAAAAATATTCAATAAACTGGTTGATATAGGCAAATCTTCTGATATCTATTTGTGAGGGGGCCACAGATACCTTATTAGATTAGCAGTGCAAGTGAAAGAACATTTGCATATAAAATTTGTGATTTCATTTACTAGATTTCTGATCTTCATTGGCTGAAATGACTGCCCTGCCTATATGCACATACACACCATCACAATCCATATTTATGATCATCTTTTCTCATATCCCAAACCCAATTTTATAAGCATATTTAATTATTCCAATTTTGAGCATAATTGAACATTTGTTGAATTATTTTGTATGCCTAGATTAAAAAGTCTACAATGACCTGAAATCATATCCCAATAGTGTATCATATTGTATTATTGAATACAGTAATTGAAGTGCTTTAAATGTTGGTGACATTTCCAAGTGTGTTTCCTCAAACATTTGCTTGACAAGTCCCAGTATAAAAATAAATTATAGTCAAGGTCGGCTTAAATTGGAAAACTGGTTTCATGCTGTTTTTGCTATATTATGCAAAAGATGGGCCGCCTTTCATTGCAAGTAATTTTTAATTTTTCTTTAAAAAATAGTTCATTTATCTCTTCTTTCGTCTTTGTATTAATTTTGGAGCTGCTGGAATAATTCTTTTTATTCTTGTTCTAGTGATTGTATAACATGCACACCGTTGGTCCCAGGGGAAGTTCTCCTTCCTTCCTTCAGGCACAGAATGGAAACAACTATAAATCTAGTTATGTCCCAGGAAGAGTCGTCCCGCTTCGTCCTCCACCACCTCCTAATAATCAAGCTTCAGCCAAATTTTCCTGTGCAAGACAGGAAGCTCATGCCACAGTAGCCTCTTCAGGAGATCGACAACATTGTCAAGCAGAAGCAAGCAGAAAGAATAGGCACAAAAATACATTTATTTGCTTTGCCATATCTAGCTTTTCATTTTTTATTGCACTTGGAATTATTTTGGGCATAGCATCAAAGTATGCTCCTGATGGTAAGTTTGAGTAAGTTGTGCTCTTTATTGAATATTGCTACTGATTGGAGGGGGAATGGGACCCTCTATGCTGCTGTTATGTAAGAAAAATATACGAATTTTAAATGCAGTGGTTTTATCTATGATAATTAAAGTGCAAATAATTATCCTTAATTTGGAAAACAGAAATTTTTAATAATGACAATAGTTTAATAGATCTCATTTCTTTGATATATGAGAAATCACAAGAAGATATTGTAGTTGGTATAAGAATTGGTTAGTGCGCATATAGTTCTAAAGTTGGTTTTTGGTCTTTTTTCTGAAAATATATTTGATGCAGTCTCATCAACACATAAATCTCTGTCTCCAAAGTACGAAACTGCATTTGATACTGGGTCGCACATCACATTTGCCACAAAAGGTCAAGAAATACAAGCTTCACCTTTTTTTCCCCCAAAGCCGCTTAATTAAAAGTCTGGAACTCAAGACAGCCTCAGAAGTGTCACCAAAAGTTGCGGCCAAATTATGGAATTAAATAATTGGAACGATAACTTGGTATCTTATTTTCTAATTTACATTAGTTGTATTAAATATAAGTTAAATTTAATTTCCATGCTTCTGTAACCTGACATGTTTTGTACCTGAATTTTTTCATAAAGGGCAAATTCATAAATTGGCTATCTCCAGTATAGGAGTGATTCTGATACTCAGGTTTTTTTAAAATGTTATTACACACACATATCCATACACACAGATATATAAATATGCATACACATATACCTATACACATATAATATTTGAAAAGTAAAGGTTGTTAATTTCAAACTAATCTTGTCTGTCAGGCAGTGTAGGAGCTTTTTGGAAGCGTGGGAGTGCAATGTGCAGCTATCTATGATTCATTAAAGCAGCCATATCGCTCTGCAGGATTGTATGGCTGCTATAGGGAGGCCTCTTTTCTAGGTAAACCAGTATTTGGTTTGAGGGTTAGCTTAATATGTAAACTCTGTGTTTGCTTACTTGTTTGAAGATTGATCACCTAACATGACAGGTGATATGCATCTTAGAGCTTAGTATTATTTGGGAACCAAGCCACTGTGACTTAGTCAACTTTGATTTTAAAAAACATGATTTTAAAATGTTGATGATGAGGTTCAACATGCTTGTACAAATGAAATGCCTCTGCATTTTCAAATGCACCCTGAAAGCTCAAATGTACTCTGATCAACATGACCAAAGCATATCAATCACTTGCAACCTACCCCAAAACTTAACAAGCCATTGACATATCTTTTAACGTTAAAGTTTTCTGTGTTGATGGGTTGCCTTGGTTTGATTGGCTGCTTGAAAAACCCATTCTGGATTTATTTGTTTTTTTCAACTGAGTATATTTGAAAAAGCAAAAGGAATAAATGGCTAGTTTGATAAATGTTTAGCATTTCTATCATGGCTCTTCAGCCCTCTTTTTTTAGAAACTTTGAAGTGCACTTAAAAATGAAAAAACAAAACCCCTATTTTGATTTGTAAACTTAAAGGGTGCAATGATGTCTGTATGATGCACATGTGCATAGTGGATGCGATCCTTGTTAACAGTTTGCAGCAAAGGTTCATTTGAAGTTTTTCTATCCCTTTCACATTTTAACTGCAAAAGAAAGAATTACAGTACGTTGCTGAGTAAGGATGTACCCATGATTAGTTGGGATTCCTTTGTTTTGCCTGCTACTAAGCAATGCAAACAGAGGCAGTCTACCAGGAAAGGATTTTTTTGAGTTTTCCAGGTGGAGACTCTTTCCTGGCCATCACCGCACAACAGCTAACAATTCTTTCTATAATGTGTCATTCTGCCCAGAAAAAAATTGCACCACTTGAGGGATCTAGTTATGACCAGCTTATCAATGTATGGGGAGGATTGGGACATGATAGCTGTCTTTCAATACTTGAGGGGCTGTCACAAAGAAGGGTTTGACTAGCGAGCAAGACAAGAAGTAATGGGTGGAAGCTTGTCAAAGAGAGAGACAACCCAGGGGAAGTTTTCTGACAATGAGAGCAACCAATCAATGGAATAACTTGCCTCCTGGGTTCTGGGTGCTCCATCGCTGGAAGTTTTCAAAAATAGACTAGACAACTATTTGACCAGGATGGTATCTGGTCCCCTGCCTTGAACAGGGGATTGGATTAGAAGACTCCCGAAGTCCCTTCCATCCCTATGATCCGATTTTTTACAAAGCCAGACAATGCCAAGGTAATGGAAAAAAGGTAAACCTGTGTGTGGTTCTTTAAATGCTGGGCTAGGAGGAACCTGTCTTTGTTTCCAACTAGGTTGCTAATATCTCCATCACAGGTAGTTAACAATATAAGCCCAATCTCTCCTAGTGGGTAGAGAAATCTGTTGGCATTCATTGTTCAAATAAGCATTGAACAAAAAGTTATTTTTATTTTGTGTTGTTTAAAGTTAAGCTAAATTAGTATATGCATATCTGTGTCATAAGGATCTGGACACCAGGTTTTTTTTTCTGTGTTCTTGTTAAATCTAAAGAATTATACAAGAGCTCCCCAGGAAAAAATAATTAACAACAATGACTTCCAATTCAGGAGTATTTACACACACAATATTAATGTCTGCTAAAACTGAAAGTGAAGAGAGGGTTTTTTTTAGATGCGATGTGAAATACATATTGGAACAGAGAAGGAGACTACAACATTTAGTAATTTCCATTAATATTTTTTTTTTAAATATCTTGTAGAATAAAACTGTCAATAAAGATTGCTATAATTACCAAGGCCCATAATGCCATCTCAGAAGATCTTCGAGTGACTTTAGTTGTGGTTCAATTTGCTTGTCTAGAAATATTTCCTAACTGCTGAAGTTGTCAAAAAATGAAATTATTTTTAAAAGCAAATGAGTTATTGCTGGTGAAAAAACAAGAGAGGACTTCTTAATATTTTCCTCCCTAAATTAGAGGAGTCCTAAATTATTAGAATTTGTTCGGGAAAGAAAGCTTTGGGTACATACCTACTTCAGTAAGACTCTCCAATCAGCATCTTCCCTACTTGTTGACTATGATCCTTGTCATCCCCAGTCAGGACTTCAGCTACTTTTAATGACTGGTCACATCTATCAGTGGCAACTATTGATGATTGAGAATTTAGTCCAACATGTCTGGAGAAGATTGATCTGGAATATAGTTTGATTTCAGTACATAAATTGTGACAAAGGGCATCTTATCAGATAAGGTTTTGTGGAATATTCAAAAATTAATGGACTATAATGTTAAAATATCCATTTGATCAATATGAATTTGTTTTCAATTGTAGGCATTTTATTTTGATTTAAAAATTTGGAGAGTGAGTGGTATATTATCACTGCTGTGTTAATTTCCTGAATACTGTGGTATTTTAATTGTAATTATTATCCCATTATATTACAGAGAACTGTCCAGATCAAAATCCCCGCCTTAAAAACTGGAATCCAGGACATGATAGAGAAAAGAGAATTGTAATTCAAAAAGGAGATCTCTTCCGTCTGAATGTGGATGCCACTGTGTATTCCATAGTTATACAGGATGGAGGTAGGCAAAGCAGTTCATAATGCTAAACTGAATGGGATAAGGGCAAGTTTTTTTTGTTTATTTATGCACTAGCTGTAGTTACTTGCCGAATAGACTAGGCATCTGCATTGTGCATTAAAAGTTACTGAGGTGACAGAAGCATATTTCCCACCCATCTTTCTTTACTCTATGTCAGTGTCCCCCAACCTTTTGGGCACCAAGGATGGGTTCTGTGGAGAGAGGTTGTTCCGTGGACCAGAGGGGATGAGGAGATTTGCATAGCCCAGTTTCTAGCATGCCAGATATCGATCCACAGACCACGGGTTGGGGACCCCTGCTCTATGCAATCACTTTAAATACAGTTTTCCCCAGCTTCATTCATTTTTTTCAAGTTTTTCAAAACTGGCCTTTTGTGATAAGATGGTTAAAGCCATGCTCTTAGTTTCTTTTACAAAAAATATCTCCTCTTTACCCTAGTTTTATATCTGAACTGAGCAATCATGTACAATCATGTATATAGTTAATGTAATTTGTCTCCTTTGTTAGACTTCGATCCTTGTATTTTATGCTAATAGCTGTGTGCAGCAGTACTGCTATTAACTGAAAGGATATGACTAGGGAACGGCAAGAAAAACGAATAATTTTCTGCCACAGTTTTATTACAATAAATAACATTCACTGACACAAAGGTTCCATTTTTGCCATTGTTATCCACAAAGAAACTTATCTGGACAAAGAAACTGATAGTCTTATGACAGTCCTAGCCATCATGTTGTACTTTAAAATTTGATATGGTTAAAGAGACAGAGGAAATGTTTCTGGAATTAAAGTAGTATGAATTGGCTCATTGCTATGATGTTTTTTTCTACTTAGGGTAGTTACAACAATTACCACGTTCAGTGTTATTTCATTTGACATCTTTTGAAAAACTGTATCCATTCAGGCTATTAATAGAGTTCCAAGAAATTACAGCTGTCATGCTGCCAATTACAAAAATCCACATATGTCAGGATTGCTGTGCATCTTGGCAGTTATCCATATTTACTGCATGTGATAGCCCAAGAAGGAAAAACTGTTGAATAACCACCCAAGTTTAGAACAGATACTTCAAATCATTTTATCGGAAGGAAGTTTCCTCCCAGTTCATTTCTGTCCTTTAGAGAACAGGAAACTTTACACAGCTAGTGTGATAATATATAATGGTGGTTTACCAAGCTGTCTCCTAGATGGTTTGAGGCCCAGAATGTTCAATATTCCAAGCCAATAGAAACAACTTAGAAAGGTTGCTCTAGAACAGGGGTGGGCAATTTCAGCATGCTGGCTCAGGAATTCTGGGAGTTGAAGTCCACGAGTCATGAAGGAGCCATAATTGCCCACCCCTGCTCTAGAATATTTCTGGAAAGAAGCAAAGGGAGAAAATGCACACTAAATTACACTAGTAAACTCTATAAAGAATAATGTAGAAAACAATGTCAAATAAGAAGGTAGATTCCTCCTTCCCAAAATTATTTGCCTAGAATGCCATTTTTTTCTTTTTTTTCTTTTACATACAAAAGCTAATAGGTACCCATTTTGTGACTTGTTTTGTTTGTCATATCTCCTTAGCAAGTAAGTTAAAAACAGTACTGCACTACATTAAGTTTTCTCTTTCTCGCTCTCACTGTAACTATAATAAATAGGACGTAATTAAGTAGCTATTAAAATTGTGTACCCTATTCCTTTTTTATTCAAAACTATCTTGGTCTACATTCACCTTGCCTACTTTCACCTTGCCCTTATCTGCTGTTGGGTCCATTTTCAGTTTTTGTTAGTACACAGAATCTTTTACTGTGTTTCTTGCTGCTCTACCAAATATACCAAGCAAATTAATTACTACTTAGCCATCAGTGGAGCCTTACATAGTAAGCTTGACTGATAACTTTACAAGAAAGTGACTAGATTTATCAAGACAGCATATATCATATCTTTACATTTTAATGCATATTTATGTTTTTCATTGCTGTTTAGTCTTTGTCCATCCTTTGTATGACAAAACCCCAAGAATGTTCTTCTTTCATACTTTGGATTCAATCTACATTCATTGATTGACTGTTTATTATAGTCTATTGCTTCTTGTTCTAACACTCACATTTCTTATTGCTTTCAACTTACTTATCCTGATATATTTAGTTCTCATTTCAGGAGAACAAGGTGGCATAAACTTTATCGTATACATTCTCATATCTTTGCAAACAATCACACAAAACACAGTAGTTTTGAATCTGCATTTCAGTCATCTTTTTCAGACTTTAATATTTCTCTATTCATTTCCCCATTTTTAAGTGAAATTTTACAAAGGTATAAAAATTTGTATTCTTATTGTAGATTTTTGCATTTAGCGAGAACTTTCATTTCATCATTCTAACAAACATTTCCATACTTCCCATTGGTAAACTCACTATTCTATGCCACTCAGTAACATATTATTTTCATTGGTTCTAAGCTGGGGGTCTCCAAGCCCCCAGATGCAGCCCATTTAAAACTGGGCCACGGAAGTGGCAGGTGAGCACATGTGTGCAGCACCATTTGCACAAGTGGTGGACGAACACATGTGCATACATAGCTGCATTTGCATGAGCTGCAGGCACAAGTGAGCAAATGCCACTTGCGCAAATGGAGCTGCACACGCTCACCGACTGCTTGTGCAGAACCATCCCTTCTCTCTCTCCTTACCAGTCTATAAAGCTCGAAAGGTTGTGACCACTGTTCTAAGCAGTTTCCCCATCCTTTTTCTTATATCCATTTCCCATCTATTCTATAGATTAATCTATATTCTAACACATTTTCATACAGGGCTTGCACTTTGTCTCTGTATTAATTTCCCACTTGTTGTACTTCTTCCATTGTATTTTTTCTCCAGGGTCCACTCTTGACACCATTAAAGGCTGCTATGTCTCACATTTAGAATCTCTCATTGCTTTCAGTATCCTTCATAATTCTTTTAACTCTTTCATAATAAACAATCAAAGATGTGCTTTTATTATTCATTCATTTTCCATGTATGCATGAAGCAAATAATATTTAAATCACATGTATTTCTAAGATACACGCCACCACCAGTCTTATTCATTTTTGGGTCTCCAAATATCCAGATCATTTTATTTCCTATACTTTTTTCTTTCTGATAACCCATTCATGTCACCTAATGGAATAATCTTTTCTCTTTTCACATTTATTCAAGATGTTACATAATATTCCCCAAAAGATGATTTGCTGTGGCGACCCCTAACAGGAACAGCTGAAAGAAGAAGACACAATTTCCCCCAAAACTTGTTTTTTTCCCGTTACTATTATTCATTGGAATGTAATAAACAGTGCTCACCTATCTTTGAACATTCTCTTACCTTCACCATCCAGAACATGTTTATTTTCCCCTTCATTCACTAATTCATTCTTTTTACTATATATTATTCATGCCTTCCAAGTTGTAGTCTGCCATACATTGACTGTCAACTGAAGAACAACCATGAAGAAGGACTTCACTACCCATCTTGCTTTTGTTTAATAATGATTTTATGAAGAGTAGGTTTTTCAGCTTTCGCATATCAATGCCTCATTAGCATTTATGGCTAATAGTAAGGACAAGTATCCATTAGTGTTGGGTGTTTTGGCAAGGATGTGCAAATACCAAAAGCCCCAGTATAACCTCCAATACACTCATGGTATTTTATGCAACCTGGGATCTCTAATCTAAAGGTTATCTGTATGGTGTTAATTGGAGTATACCCAGTGATTTGCAGTCCTACTACATATTTAAGAATTGCTTAACTAACATATTATTTCCCACAGGATTACTTGTCTTTGGGGATGATGAAAGTGGATCTAAAAATATTACCCTGAAAACGCGTTTTATCCTAATAAAGGATGGTGGAATGCTTCATATTGGAGCAGAAAAATGTCGCTATAAATCCAAAGCAACTATAATCTTATACGGCAAATTAAACGAAGGTGATTATGTGCCAATATTTGGTGAAAAATTTGTGGGCGTGGGCCCTGGTGGAACACTGGAATTGCATGGCTCTCAGAAATTATCATGGACGTCCCTGTCAAAGACGCTGTATTCTTCAGGGCTGGCCTCAGGATCATACACACAGGAAAAGGAGTTTTTCCGAGCTCTGAATGTGAGAGTAATTGACCAAGACACTGCAAAGGTTTTGGAAAAGGGGAAGTTTGATACTCACGAATATCATAATGACAGCAAAAAACTTGAGGATTTTCTAAAGGCCCAGCCCTTTGGTCGCATCGTTGCTATAGCTGTAGCAGACTCAGCTGCTAAAAACCTACTAGAAGAAACGAAAAGAACCATTCAGGATCTTCTGGGAAGTAAGCTCATCAAAGGATTGAGTTATAGGTAAAAAAAAATGCTTTTGCAAAAAGTTTTTGTGCTGTTGGTTAAAAAATTGTTTTAAAGGTGGTCTTTATATTATTTGAGATCTTGACCCTAGCTTATTTTAGTGCATAAATATAAAGGCTAAAAACATTTCTTTTTGAATATGATTTTTGCAGAGCCACATCAGGAAGTTTCAGTGCTACGCAATTCTGGTAATCCTTACAAAAGACATTAAACTATCCCTAACTCCAATCTAAGTGATACATTTATTTTTTGATGCATATAGCTATCCACTTGCCATTCAATTCTGGTTAACTAATATCTGGTTGAAGCAAGCAAAATCAACAAAAATAAAAATTCATCATGTCATGTCATATATTGAAATGTATACCCTCTAAAAGACTCAGCCAACTTACTTTCCTCCTTAGTGTCCTTAGAAAAAATATATTTCCTACCATTAATTATGATATTAAAAAATAAGTAAAGCAATTCCATGTTCCAAATCCAATTTCACAGTATATATTTAGAGAAATGCTGTTTATTTTCTCTTCAAATTCATACCACTGTCCCCCCCCCCTCGCATTTAATGTTACTGCTTTTCATATCAAGCTGACTGTTGAGAAATGGTTAAGCAGAAATACTTCCATTAAAAATAGATTTCCAGGAAATATTCAAATACCCAGGACTTCTTGATAGGCAGTAGAAATGTTCTTTGAAAATGTTTTCGATCATCTCTCTTTTCTCTTCTTTCCCCCTTTACAAATTATCTAACATTTTGCTTTGATTAAGTATTGTGATGGTTGCAAAGCACACACTTTTTTTTTTACAGTTTGATTTGTCTTAATATTGTCTTATAGTGGATTTCTTCAAAAATTTCTTTGTGCTGTATAGGTAGTTCTTTCTTGTCTCACGATCACAGTTGAGCCCAAAATTTCTTATTGCTAACCAAGACAGTTGTTAAGTGAATTTTGCCCTATTTTACAACCTTTGTTGCCACAGTTGTTAAGTGAAGCACTGCAGCTGTTAAGTTGGTAACATGGTTGTTAAGTGAATCTGGCTTCCTCATTGACTGCTTGTCAGAAGGTCACAAAAGATAATCACTGGTTGATCATTGGGTTTTAAATTTTTATCATTGGGTTTTAAATTTTTAACGTTCAATTTTAAATTTTTTAATTTCATTTAGGTTTTAAATTTAAATTGTGATCAGCCACCCAATTTAGTTTTAACTTTTAATTTGTTTTTAAATTGTTATTTATTGTGTGTTTTTTAGATGGCTGTACTGTACACTGCCTCGAGTCCTTCGGGAGGGAGGCGGTATAGAAGTCTGAATAAATAAATAAATCAAATAAATCACATGACCCCGGGACACTGCAACCGTCATAAATATGAGTCAGTTGCCAAGTGTCTGAATTTTTATCCTCTTGGGGATGCTGCAATATTCATAAATATGAAAAATGGTCATAAGTTATTTTTTTTTAGTGCCATTGTAACTTTGAATGGTCATTAAATGAACTGTTGTAAATTGAGGACTATGTTTAATAAGCTATTGCTTTCAGTAAAATAGAACGGGGGTTAAAATAATCTTTCCCAAATCAGATATATTGACTATAACTCCAAAATTTCTCAGCAATGATTATACTGATTAGAGGATTCTGAGAATTGAGAGCTCCAACACTGGGGAAAGCTGAGTTAAAATATGATGTTAATACATGAAGTAATCTTTCAGTAGAAATGATTGGATTGTAATTATAATGATTGTACAAGTGACTGAGTAACGTTCAAGCAGTTATTATTTCTGATTGATTTGAGGGGGATTATTACGTTTGCTACATTCCTCACTGGAGGAATTACTTCATAGCAACATTATTAGTCTTGACTGCTGAGGGATTTGCTCAGCTGTAGAGATGAGGCGTTTTTTAAGTAGAATGAGTTTAGTAATTACTTAAGCAGCCTTTCCTACTAACTGTTTAAGCATAAATTAATAAAAATAATGCCTAACCCTGTAGAGCAGGGTCGGGAACCTTTTTGAGTCAGAGAGCCATGAAAGCAAAATATTTGAAATTTATTTCAGTAAGAGCCATATCCCTTTTCCTGCAGGCTGCTCCATTCCCTCCTCCCCCCTCCCCCCCCTGCTTTCAGCATGTGGAATTAAT
>JAEANM010003226.1:12716-22793 GCA_017656035.1 Myanophis thanlyinensis
CACACACACCCTTCCCTCCCCTCCCCTCCGGGGAAAGCGCATGAGGGAGCTTCCCCGGCAGTTCCGGGGCTGATGGTGGCTTCCTCTTCCCTCCTCCTTTCCCTCCCTTCCCCCCCAGCTTGCAAAAGGTGGGCGGGCGGGCGGATTCCCTCCACCACTTCCTCACCCAGCAAGCCACAAAAAGCGCTCTCTCCTCTTCCTTTGCCCCCACCCCGCTCCCTTCTCGGAGGCTTTTCCAACAGGGTTTACCTACAAACGGCGGCCAAAGAGGAAAGCAGCAAACCCCGAGTAGGGGAACCAACAAGAACAGCCGAGGAGGGGTGGGGAAGGGGTGGAGTTGCGAGCCAGGGATAAAGTCGCATCCCAGCGCTCCCTCCGGCTCAACCACCCCCCACTGGCCTATGTGTGTGTGTGCGTGCACGCGTGTGTGCATGCGAAGACGCGCCGAGGATCCACTCACCGTCCTTCTGCCGCTGCCTCTTCTTTGTTTTGCTCCCCTCCCCCTCCTCCTCGCATGCTTCTGCTTCCGCCCTCTCAACCGCCCCCACCACCACCCCACCTCCCCAAGCAGCGCTCTTCCGGCCACACAAGGAGGGAAAAGAGTGTTGCGTCGCAAATGGTCTCCTTTTTTCCTTTTTTTTCCCCATTCCCCTCAAATTTCATTTGATGAGGGGAATGGGGGGGGCGAGCTTTTCTCTGCGAGCCAGGTGAAGTGCTCAAAAGAGCCACACATGGCTCGCGAGCCATAGGTTCCCAACTCCTGCACTAGATGATTCTCCTTCAATCCTCAGTGAAAGAAGTTTCATGTAAGTTTAATAACTCAAAGAAAAATTTTATTCTTCTTCTTTCGGCTGTTCCCATTAGGGGTCGCCACAGTGAATCAATTGCCTCCACCCAACTCTGTCCTCAGCATCCTCCACTCTTGTCTCAATCACCTTCATGTCTTCTTTTAGCACATCCATATATCTCCTCTTTGGCCTTCCTCTTGAGCTCTTGCCTGGCAGCTCCATCTCCAACATCCTTCTACCAATATAACCAGTCTACCTCCTCTGCACATGTCCAAGCCATCTCAATCTGGCCTCTCTGACCTTGTCCCCAAAACAGCTGACCTGAGCTGTCCCTCTGATGTGCTGTCCATCCTGGTCACACCTAAAGAGAACCTCAGCATCCTCATCTCTGCTACCTCCATCTCTGCCTCTTGTCTTTTCCTCACTGCTACAGTTTCTAATCCATACAGAATAGCTGGTCTCACTGATGTCTTGTACATTTTTCCTTTGATTTTTGCTGAAGTTCTTCTGTCACACAACACTGCTGACACCTTTCTCCACCCATTCCATCCTGCCTGCACTCGCCTCTTCACCTCTTTTCCATACTTCCCATTAACTGGACTGTTGACCCCAAATACTTAAACTCCTGCACCTTCTTGACCTCAGCCCTCTGTAACCTCACTGTTCCACTTCCCTCCCTCTCATTCACACACATGTATTCTGTCTTACTATGATTGACCTTCAGTCCTCTTCTTTCCAGAGCATCTTTCCAGGTGTTCCTCCGCCTGTTCTCTGCTCTCACTACAGATCACAATGTCATCCTCAAACATCATTGTCCATGGGGATTCCTGTCTGACCTTGTCTGTCAACCTGTCCATCACCATAGCAAACAAGAAGGGACTCAGAGCTGATCCTTGATGTAACCCCACCTCCACCTTGAACTCCTCTGTCTGACCTACAGCACATCTCACTATTGCTGTACTCTTCTCATACATATCCTGAACTACTCTGACATACTTCTCTGCCACTCCTGACATCCTCATACAGTACCATAGCTCCTCTCTCAACACTCTATCACATCCTTTCTCTAAATCTACAAAGATGCAATATAGCTCCTTCTGACCATCTCTATACTTCTCCATTAACATTCTCGGGGCAAAAATTGCATCCGTAGTGCTCTTTCTGGGCATGAAGCCATACTGCTGCTCACAGGTATCCAGTTCCTTTCTTAGTCTAGTTTCCACTACTCTTTCCCATAGCTTCATTGTGTGGCTCATCAACTTTATATCTCTGTAGTTGCTACAGTTCTGTACATCACCTTTGTTCTTAAAGATCAGCACCAGAACAGAAAGAAAAAATTTATTATGTGGAAATAAGCAGCAAAACGGTGATAAAAACAGTGATTTTGGAAAGTTTTTAAACAGACTAAGAAGCAGATTGACTAAAAATAAGAATATGAAATCAGTTTAATAATATTTCATCTGGTTTATTTAAAATGCTATTAAAATATATGAGGATTTTGAATTTAAGCATAAGAAATCTTTCCTGTGAAATTTTTGTAAACTGGAGAAAAACATGAAAAGAGGAGACTTTGAAGCTTCATTACTAAGGGCAACCAGAAAGAAGTAAAGAAATATATTTAAATCAGAAGACCCACCAGTACAGGATGGAAAAAAAATTATATATAGGAGAATTCAAGGATATTTAGCAACAATGTATCAAAACTTTCTTTTCAGATTATCCATTACTATAAAAATGGGTTTAACTAAAATCTAGCTGTTTTGGATGTAGATTTAAAATTGACAGGATACAAGAATAATATAAGTAGAGATATTGCAGATGTTTTACAAACTGGTGGATGTTTTAATAACTAAAAAGGTCACACAAACAATTCATTAGAAGAGTAACTTGCATGTTGGATTTCATCTTGGAAGAGCAAACTGGACAAAATTTCTATTTTGGATTTACAAAATATTCTAGTCAACTAAAGTTCCTGTGAAAAGATAAATAGAGAAAGAAAAGAAATCAGCTTCTGGGACACCATTTAAAAGGAATAAACATCAAGACTTTTAAAAGTAAAAAGAATATTAATATAGTTGGCTTCTTTGACCAAGGTTAAAATGTATATGATTTGTTTTTTCTAGCAGCTTTTGAGGGGGTTTTCTTGTTCATGGTTGAATAAGAAACTTTAAAAAATTATATGTACATAACATATGGAAATAATAAGTTTGTGATAAGTTTATTTCTATATTTTTACTGTAGATACATCGGTAAGTTATGGTATTAAAATAAAGTAAAGTATTAGACTTGTGAGGAGATGAAGAGAAGAAATTAATTATTATTTGATGGAATTAAATTTCAATATATTGTTTTGGGTAGCTCTGAATGGAATCTTTTCTGGTTAACTCGGAATGATGAAAGTTTAAAAACTTATCAATATAAGATACGGGAAGAGGATATTTTATATTTTTAGAGAAAATAAATTACTGTTTAAAATAAATGAAAAGAACATAAACTTGATTTACTTCTTTAAGGTTAAAATATATATGTTGTTATTTTTGATAGCTTGATGTAGGAGACGAGCAGGCAGAGCTGGGGGATGGAATTAAGCACATCATCAGCTTAGACTAGAGTCATCATGTTGCCACAAATGGTCTAAATTCTACCCCTCTTGATTTCTGGTGCCTTATCTGGTGCCAATTTGGTACTGAACTTTAGTTGACTAGAATCTTGAGTTTAGGCTTGAGCAATAAATCCTTTTTGAACTGCAACTTAACATATGATCCCAATCCTTTGTGCCTGCCACTCTTATGGGGCTTGTGAATGGGCCAACTCTGTTCTGGAACAGTACCTTAGATGCTACGTGAATTAGCAGCAGGACAATTGGGCTGACCTGCTGCCCTTTGCAGAGGTTGCTTATGATAACTCAGTACATAGCAGAGGTGAAATTTAGCCACTGGTTCTATAGAACCTGTGGTAACAATTATAAGCAGTTTGGAGAACCGGTTATTAGAAGAAATCTCCTTTTGTTTTTCTTTCCAACTTTGCAGGGTTAATCCTATAAAGATTAACTTTACAGGGTTAATCCTGTAAATAAAGCAGTTTTTCTAGCCTAATCTTTATTGCCTTGCTCACAGAAACTGCCTCTCCCCTTATCACATTGTAACTTTGGTGAAGTTTAATTCTGTGCTTGGTGATGTTTAATCCTGTGGCCATGCCCACAGAACTGGTAGTAAAGAAAATTGAATTTCTTTCATAGTAGTAGTACCGGCTTCACTCCATTCAAAGTTGCTTCTGGTCAGGACTTCGCCCCATGCCAGAACTGCCTTATGAGGAGCCTCTGACAATTGCAATGCACTTGGCTAGTCACACAAGGCACATCAAGCCCATAAGCAGCATATCAAAATTGTACTTTGCTTGCTGAAGGGGGAAGTCATATGCCTTTTTTCGCTCTGCAGTTTTTTTCTTGTTTGTATTTTTCTTACTTTGTATTAATTTTTTATCTTTGTATTTTAAAACTTCAATGAAAGTAATCATTAAAAAGTGTTTCTGTCATGAAATGCAGGATTATAAAGAATCACAATATTCATTTGCTGATTCTTTTTCTCAGGCTGGTTCAAGCCGCTGTTGCTGACATCAGAGTGACAGCCCTGAGGGGCTTCTTTCAACTCTGTTGTGTATCCTCCTGCCTTATAAGAGCAAAAGTCTGCTCTGACAGCAAGAAAAGTCAGCAGAAAACAAGCCTGGCAGCTCTCCAAGATGGAGCACAAGCCCAACACTCACTCTCCTTATCTGTCATGTATGCTATAAAAAGATATTTGGGCTTCATCCATTCACCATTCATTTAATTTGTATCTACCCAGTCAATTTTTGGCAGATTATAAGTCAAATATCCAGTGATAAATCCTCCCTCCCCCATGGCCTCCACCTGGCTATCCAGCTACATTTCTGGTCTGCTTTCTTGAGGTAGTACTGTCCCCCTGACAATACCCAAACTATCAGAGGACCCTGATAAAAAGATACCAGTGGTATCACAGGCCATCAAGTGGTGTAAAGAGGAGGAACCAGGATCAGGCCCAGCTCCTGTAAAGAGCAACTCATGCTGTCTTTGATCATTGTCCCAATAAAACCCCCACCTCAAAGAAAAGAGATAGAGATAGGTAATAGCTGACAATTGGTGCTCCTCAGGTGTGGGCATAGCCTCCTCCAAAGATTATGTGAACAACATTTCTGTTACTGATCACTACAGCAATTCAGAAGGTAGTTTTGTTCTGTAAAATATTATCAGATAGCTACAAAAATGCATGACCTGGCAATGTCCCATGAGGCCATGATGTCAGCAACACTTAATAGCCATACAATTGCATAGTATCTCATAAAGAACAAGTTAGTTCCAGTAAGTCAGAAGGTTTGAGCAATCTTAGTGAGCAAAGCTAGGTACAGTAGTCATTTGTTACATCAGCTGCCATTACATAGGCAGAGAATGGCAAGCCAAGGGTGGCAAAGCGTTTGCTATTCAAACTACAAAGTAGGTTTTAGTTACTTAACAGCAATCCCACACTTACGTGAAAGTTTTGTTAAAGATCAACTTTAAAAAGATAGCGTAGTTTAGTAATTAAGAATTTTGGACTCAGCCCAAGGAGACCCAGGTTCAAATTGACTTAGCCATGAAGCTTAATGGTTGACCTTTGTCATCCACACTATCTTTCAGCTAACAACTGCACACAGTTCTTTTAATAAAAAAATGGAAAAATTATGTATGTTTTATAAAAAAAATAGTTAACCTCCATGTGAACTATAACAATTAGCAAGTCAAGGATATGTGTATTGGAAGGAATTGTTGGCACTCATGTCTATCCTGTGCATTGCACTAAAGATCAAATGATGTGATATTGATATAGCAATCAAAGGAGGAGGGGTCAAAAAACAGTGGCTGGGACAATTTGATTCATGCCATGCCCATTTAGATACAAGTGAAAGGATTTAAGTTTCATATAATTTTAATTGAAATAAAGATCTTTAACTTTCTTTTGGATGGTTAGAGAATTGTGAAATACACACCTTGAAATTGGCAAGTTCCACCTTTTTTTCCCTTGGCTTTTAAAACAAGAAAATGACTTTAACATTTGTTTCACATCAATTTTAATCTTTTCAATGTAGCTTTAATGAAGTAAACTCTCAGCCATTTTAGAACTTTGATATAGAAATGAAATAAACTGAAGTTATAATGTTTCTCTAGTTGATTTCAGTATATTTAGTGGAATTAAAAGTTTTTCCTTCCCCAAATTCCTTTCTATACACCTCTCAGCCTTGTTATTCTTGCAGATTTGTACTGCTACACAAGGCATAAAATATCCCTGAAACAAATTAGGAGCCAAGGAAAGGGGAGAAGTATACTGTAAGTTAGCTTTGGAAAGACAACTTTGGCCCTTGTTCCTCATAAACATTCAATAATGTACCTTATGATAAGAAAATTGCTATCTACCCAGAATCATATTCATTTTATTTCCCCATTCATTGCTTTTATGGGAGTCTAATCTGATTAATGATGCCAAAGGAGTGGCAAAGTACAAGTTGTCCTTAGCAAACTAACACTGAGTAGACCAAATATGGATTCTTCTTTTGCCTGCAGAAAAGTTACTACCCTCACTTGGGGCTAGCAGAAGGCAATAAATACTTTGCCTGAGCAGATGAATAGAAGTTTGGAGAATGAGATTAAGAAGGATGCTTTCTTTTTTTTCTGATCATGGACAGAATGAATTAGTGAACATTTTCTTACAAACCAAGACTAAGTCGTCTCAGTTGAAACTAGAACAGATCAAGTTAAAGTAACCAAATACAATTTAAAATACAATAAAATCTCATTAGTTAAGTCAGTCACCTATTTATCTTATGGCTTGAGCTCACAGTTTAGCTATTGGCTAAATGATTTCAGGATATTTAACTTTTAGGAAAAATTGTAAATGCTTTGCTTTAGAAGGCTAGGAAGTTTATTTTTTAGTTTGGAATTACAAATTAGTTGAGATGGAATGCTCTATAAAATCTATATCTCAGGAAGTCATCTTTTAGGAACTCAGTTTCGTCAGCGGCATAGGGGTGTGAGAAGTTCTATATCCAAATATATTTTATTCTTTATCCTGTTTCCATCTTCCCTTAAAATATTAACAGAATCCACAATGGTCTGAGAATCAGTGTCTCCACTGGGGCATTCCATGTCAAGTGGTCTGATTTCAGAAAAGTGCCCTGCTTGACCATCACGGATTTCAATGAAATTTCGTGTGAACATGTCCCCATGTCCCCAATGAACATTGGTAAAGTGTTATATGTGCCAGCAATATTTTGTTGAGAGAAACAAAACTTGGCCATCTTGTACATTTTTTGTGCTCTATTAAGCAAAATAACATAAACATTCTCATGAGCAATCTCCATCTAGATAATATGAAGCAAAGTTGGCTGAAACCAGTGTAGCTTGAAAAATGGTTAAAGTTTGGCTTTTTATATCTCTGGAAGGAAAGGTATGATAAATGTGAAAGTTTGGTCATAATAATTTAGCAACACAAGGTGTAAGAATATAAAATTTCATTCTCCTACTAATTTCCAATAGTTTACAAATGGAGTGTAAAGTTGACATTTTTTGTAAAAATGCAAAAAATAGGGTATTTTCAGCCCGCTTTTACAAAAACAGGTGTTCTTGAGGCAGGGGGAGCCAAATAGCAATAGCACATAGACTTATATACTGTTTCACAGTGCTTTTTACAGCCCTCTCTAAGCAGTTTAAAAGAGTCAGTATATTGCCTCCAACAATCTGGGTCTTCATTTTACCCACTTCAGAAGGATGGAAGGCTGAGTCAATCTTGAGCCTGGTGAGAGTCGATCTGCCAAATTGCAGGCAACTGGCAGCCAGCAGAAGTAGCCTGGCAGTACTGCATTCTAACCACTGAGTCACCATGACTCGTATAACAGCAGATTGATCAGTTTGGCAGTTTGGCAAAAATCTGTAATAATTTATTAAGCAGGCATTTGCAAATTTAAAATATTTAATATATAAATCAATATTTATTTATGATTCACAACCAAATGCAATAAAATATCAGCATGTATAATATAGAACAATAATAAAGATGTGATTAGAAAACAGAATACAAAAATCAAATAAAATAAATTACCAAAGACAACCCAAAAAGTTATTCATTTTCATGTTGAAAAGAATGTATAGATTTGCCAAAGAACAGATGTCACTCCATATATCAAAGCTGATATGAACTGCGTAGCTAATATGTGGCTAGCTTGACAACAGCTGATTTGTACTTAGTGGTCACAATAAAAGAAACATGTAAGTTGTTTGCAATATGTGCTTAAAATTGATATGACTGTAAATGTCAGGTCTGCCATCTTTAACTTGACGCCTTGCTGGCAGGAAGGAAGACTAGGAAGGAATGGGAACATGGCCAACAAATGGGCAATAAACCTGTATGTGTATGTAGTGGGAAAGGTGGAGGGGGAAATGGAGCTTGATGAAGAGCAGGGAAGCTCAGAACCAGTTTGTGCCAGCACTCAATCAAGGCCATGTACCCTGAGAAAGAATGTGAATTACCCCAAACATCTCAGTGTTCTCAAAACATCTAGGTGAATCCATATTGGTCATGGAGAGAGGCTGGGATGAGAGGAAACATACAGTATCTTTTTTGTGTGTAAATTTAATTCTAGCTTGACTCTGCTGCACCAGTATCCTTTAAAAGAACCTATCGCTTCAAACAAATGGAGTCAGGGGTCTTTCTTTCCTAAGGGACCTACCTGGGGCAGGTTTGACATTAGGCTAGAACTGTAATAACAACCAAGTCAGAGAGACACCTGTGCAAAATATGTCAGCTCTTGAGAGTGACCAGGAGGAGGTTGAAGCCTGGGTGGGATGCAATGTCCTTGAGACTATTCCATGGTGGAATAGACCTGCTTGAGTGGCTGGGTGAGGTGGAAGCCTGCACTGACCAGCCAAGATTTCAATGGTCACTGGAGGTCAGAAAGAAAGAAGACTGGGAAGATGCCAGGACATGAGCAGTCTAAGGAAGCAACCACTAAGGAAGGCCATATAGATTTATAGTCAAAGAAATAATAAGATTGTGGGGTGGATAGCTATAGAGCAGAGGAATGCCGCTGCACCCTGTAACTAAAGAGAGAAAAATTGTGGTATTTGGCATCTCATACTCCTGTGAGGTACAGAAAGAAATGTGTGCAGACCTAACCCCCTAGTTTGTTATGTATGAGAGCTGCATGGATGAGGGATATGAGATAACACTTTAACAACTCCACTGGTAACTATTTTTTCCACTCATCCATGCCCATTGACAAATGCTAATGCTAAAAGCAGCTACAATCACTGTGGACTTGGGAATGCTGGGATGGAAATTTACAAACTTGAGAGCAAAGATTTTTCCAATTGTTCAAATCCATGAAAAAGGCCTGGAAACAGAAAAAATACAGCAAGTGAATGTCTGTACTCAGAAATGATGTTTAACAGAAAAAAAAGGGGTTTCTGGTGCCATGGAGTTGTGGTTAGCAAAAGTCTTTACTGATACATTTAATGGTAAATTATAGTTGGGATTTAGTATTGGCCTCAGGATAAACATTTCTATTGGTATTAGAGTTGAATTAGGATTAGGATTAGCACTGAGAAATATGCACGGATGCAATTATCCATGCAGTACTTCAAGGTGAGTTTTCTGCTAGCATTGGCTATTATGTGATAAGGCCTACAGAATATACAGAAGCACCAGCTACATAATTAACCATGACATTGTCTAGCACTCTTAGCATGGCTACGAGGCAAAGGCTCCTACATATGCTGTCTTTTGTTTTAGGCATGATCTAGGTCTATCTCCGTCCTTTCAATTGTTCTCTAGTTTCATGATCATCTCTCATGACTGCTGCACCAATTCTGATCACTACAGGTAATTAGATTTAAAGCAAGGTTAGGATTAGGGTTAAAGATACCATTTGAAATAGTTATTATGTATAGTATTATTCTTAATAATAAATTACAGTTTCTATTTAGTTTTTAGGTTAGATTTAATAAATTACAGCAGCTTTTGGTTTATTTCACTATGGGTTAGTATCTGATTGTGCATTATGATTGGCACATAAACAACCTGTCAGCTCTGTCTCAGTCAAACTTCAAGAAATTAAAACCTTGAATCCATGGTGGTTGAAAACAGGTGTTATTTTACTGAAGCATGGTCGATTACAGAAAGTCTAAGCAAGGTCTGAGAAAAAGACCGCGAAACCCCACATACCAAAGAAACCCAAATCCCCCCCT